>MCJB01038967.1:116640-132026 GCA_002018475.1 Nicotiana obtusifolia | reverse complement strand
GGGTCCACACAACTGGCGATATGCCCAACATCGTAATACACATACAACAACAATCACCCTTGAAGGGTTAAATAAATCGGCGCGTAGCCCAAACATGGCAATCAGCCTAATCAATAATAATATCAAACGAGTTCAGTCATGAACACAATAGAAATCATCAATCGGGGTGGACCAAGTCCCAATCCCCATACATAAACAAACCCATGCTCGTCACCGAGCATGTACCTTACCTCATCACAGTATTAAGAGGTGAAATCCCGGGTTTCGAACCCTCAGGTGGTCATTTACAAGTATTACTCACCTCGAATCCGGCTAAGTCCTTAGCCCGCGACGCCTTTGCCCTTTGTGTTGGCTCCCTCGTGCGTCGAATCGATGTTTTCCTTGAAGTTTCCTCTCTATTTGTTTCCCACTTCTCTTTAATCTTCTTCTTAACAACTCCCACTTGTTTCTAAGGTGTAGTAATCCCTCTTTCTTGCAAGATTTACCACGAAATCCACGTTGCAAGTGTGTTTGGAGTTGATTTTCGGTGGTTCTTTGGTGTTTGGAATTTTTCTCAGTCGTGGGTTGTTTCGTATATCTGAAGGGCAAAATGAGCCCTAGGTCTTATTTAATTGGGTTAAAAATCAGCAAAAGGTTACTGAAATAGCCATTTTAGTGACCCTTATGCTGATTTCCTTTCTTTCTTTTACAAAAATTACTCTAACTTTTTCATACGAAGTCCGATTTGGACGATTCTTTTTGCTACGGCTCCGTAATTTCAAGACGGAGCTAATTCTTCAAACAAAATTGAATTTGGAGGTCGTTTGCTAATTTTAATATCAATTACACCAGAAAATCTGAGGTAAATGCTTTATAGAGTGGCGAATTTAGTTCCGTTAACCATTCAAAATTCACCCGAGACCCCCGGGACTTTATCCGAACATGCACACATGTTCTATAACCTCATTCAAACTTGTTCCAATCTTTGGAACACTAAGATGAACATCGATTTATCAGATTTGCCTTGAAAGCAATCTTTGGAACTCTAAGGATCCGAAATTCGATCCTTCGATCCGAACTCGACCAAACGAAGTCCGAATGGTCTGAAAATTTGCACGCAAGTCCAAAATTGCATAAGGAACCTACAGCAACTTTCGGAATTTCATTCCGACTTTCGGATCAAAATTCGACCTATCAACCGGAATTTCGAACTTCCTCGATTCAATTCTCACGTTGTTCGAGGTCTATTAAATATATTCCGGTCACTCGTCTAAGTCATATATTCTATCCCGAAGCTAGTCGAGTCGTCGGATTTCAAATCCGAGCCTTCTAACTCAAAAGTCAAATCCATGGTTGACTTTAGCGACTTAGACTTTCTTAAATGAGACCATTTGTCTCATATTCTTTCAGTCACTTCGAGTACATTTAACTCGACTTAATTTCACACAATATAAATAATGAAATAGCTCGGAGAAATAAAGTGAGTCATCACAGATATTCATTTAAAATTTATTTGCATATAATTGATAAACTGTATAATACTATATAATTAAATTGAAACTTGAATAGGAAGAATAATAAGGTTTGAAATAGTATATAAGATAGTAAAAATCATAAGTGAAAAGAATGCAAACTTTGGACTTTCGCTTGTCAGTTGCTGACAAAAATGGATATGAATTCAAGCTGGAACTTCTCAATTCTAATAGTAATCTGGGCAAGCGGGACGCTGGCCCATCATGTCCAATTCCCTAAGCGGAATTTGCGCAAATAGAACTATGTACCACTGTATATATTTTGATCTTGTAAAAAAAACATTTAAAAGAAATCTACTGCCAGAATTTTGAAAGAAGCTCATAGAACTTTGAAGCATACTACTAGAATATTGAAGTACGTTGTTAGACTAAATATTTTGGTAGTGTGCTTTAAAATTCTGGCGCGAGACTACTTTATTATTTTTAATGGGCTCAAAATCTAAATGGTGATTCTACAAAGGTTCGGCATAGTTTCCTGATTCCGTGAACCAAGGAGTCGAGCTTTTTCAACAATTCAAAATCATAGAATTGACATAAGATAGAAACTCTAAAGGGCAGCTATTTAGGAATTAGTCAATACATCATGAATTTTAGTTTTTAACTTCAATTTTTCAGGATAAAATATGTCCTAAAGTGTCCTGAAATTAAGATTTTTTAGTTTAAAATTTCAAAAAAAAATAAGTACCGACTAATTTCTAAATAGCATCTCTGAGAATGGCTATCCGTGCACTTGTCCCATTAAGATCTTCACTTTTAACTTAAAAGACGGGCCTTTTGGACTAGTTACATTCGAGGCCCAAATTGGGACGATGTGAAATTTTCAGAAACCACTATTATTTAGTGGCTATTAACTTCTTATAGCTACCATATAGATAAATACTTTCTATAGCTACTATTCAATTGTTACGGTAGTGTATTCCCTGTATTCGCGCTGTAGTGCCTAAAATAAGGACAGTCCAATTATACACACATGTATTCGCACTGTTGTATTTATAAATACAGCAGCAAATAGCGCCTAAAATCAGGACAAGAGCCCATAGACCATAGCCTTAACATCTTCTCTTAGAAGTAATTTGACATCTTTTTGGGTTTAAAAAGCTAGCTCGGTTCTTCTTTCACAACACCTAACTACATAGCATTTCTCAAAACATAGAAAAAAGCATGATTCAATTTGAGCACAAATAGTAAGTACTGTAGTAATATCAAATGAAATTATTCTGTCACTTTGAAGATTATTACCTCCTACATGTCCTCGTCCTACACAGTATGGAGCTGCGGGAGGTGCAAGCGAATACATGTAAATCTCCTTCGTCGAAAAATTATATTATATTGCAAGATAATTTTTTTTTTATGTTAACATATATAGTAGATGTTATATCTCGATAACTTGATAGTATAGTTACTTCTTTATATTTTGGATCTCTTTAATTAGTGAAAGTTTTGATACCGCCACTAATCCTACTTATGTTGAGCTTGTCAATATTTTTTAAAAAAAAAATCGATATATAAAATTGAGGTCATACAAGTGCAAGTACCCATGTAAAAACTTCCATAGAACAATTTTGATACCCAAATTCTTTTCTTTATTAGTTCTTTTATATGGAGCTGAAAATTGGATAAGATATGAATAATGATTGACCTCGTTTTCAAGAGGGGCAGGACAAATAGATTTGATTCCCCCCAAGTCTCATGTTAAAAGGGTTTGACACAAAACCTTTTTCTATTATAAAGATGCTTTTAAATATTTTGCAATAAACATCAATGCACATATATATAGATGTGTCACTCCCAATACCTTGTGTAGTGGCATGAAGACTTTTATTTTTCTTTCCCATTTATTTTGGGGCACTCTTCAATTTCATAGATTTGATCTACATTCCATTTACCAGATTCTTTTAATAACAGAGTCAATATTCCCAAGGACTTTTCTTTCTTCTTTTTTTTTCATGTCCCCGGCCGACTAATTTAGATTCTGTCACGTAAGGCCCATTAAGTGAATAGTAAAAACATAGCGACTAGAACTAGTAAAAACACTTTGTTATATCGTCCGAGTATCTTCTTGTAGCGGAAGCAGAAAGATTAATTGAACTATGACTGGAATTATTGAGTGGCGATAGTATATCTGACGAACCCTATATATTACAATCTAAACCTATTGGGCTTTTAGAGCACCCATTATAGGTGGTCGCTATATCGTTTTATGGTATGGATTACATTCCCCTAAAAAGACTGGTTGGAGATAAACTGAGTGCAAGTGCCCTTGCAAATGAAAAGAACTTATTCCTATTTGGGAAGTCAGATAATGTAGCTGAAGAAAACAAAGTCAAAGAAATAAAAGGGGAAAAACATAAAGCAACTATATGCTAGAGAGATGCTTAGTTCTCCATTACTATTTTAGCTATGGCTATAAATACATGGCTAACCATCCATATAGTAATCATGATCTCAATAAAGAAGAGAGATCTTACATGAAGAGGAGAGTCATATTTGTTTAGTAGGCAAGGATGACTTGCCTGCTCCATTATTTTTAAAAGGTGTTTGACCATTTAATATTGGTGGCCTATTCTGCTTGGTTTCAGGCAGTCTCCTGGGCTATCTTGACATGCTCTTCTTTTTCATGCAAGACCTTTTCATTCTTCTATCACTACCAAAAAATGTGAATTTCCGATGGGCGTCCCATCGGAAATTGGCTCGTCGGAAAGAATTTCTGTCGAGGAGTCCGTTAGAAATATTTCTGATAATATTCGGTTTGCATATTTTTAGTAGTGTGCATGTTAATTTACGAAGCGATGAAGAAGAGAAGGAGATAAGAGAGGTATAGTACGATGAAAGGAGTCTTATTTGGTAGCCAAGGATGACTTGCCTGCACCATTTTCGAAAGCTCATTAATATATTTTATATATTGATGGTACAGTCCTTTTCTTTCTTGGTTTCAGGCAGGTCACTATGGCTAACTTGATAAGCTCTTCTCTTTCGTTCCTGCAATGCCTTTTCTTCTTCCATTGCTTATGGAAGATCTTATTTGATAGCCAAGGATGACTTTTTTTTTTCGTGGCTAAAAGGATAATATTATATTTATGCATCAATACAACAAATAGCCCTATTTACTAGTGCTATGATCATCTAAACTACATACAATATCAAAAGTTCTAACAAAAAAAGGTTCCTACTTTGTCTGCTTTTACAGTTGCTAAAGCAGACGACGGTGGAAATGCTAGATAAACAGAAAAGACTGACTCCTAATTTGCTAATAGTCTGAGGCAAAGCTATGATTTAAACGTCATAGGTTTTAGATTTTAGAACGACAACTTTTAAATGCTAATAATTGGGTTCTAAATTTAATATTTTGTATACATTTTAATGAATTTCGTAATACAAAAATATAATTTGAGCAAAAACTACTGATTCGGCCTAACCTATAGTCGAGCTTCTAGCTTCGCCCCAACTAGCAGCTGTACCACTTGGTTTTGTTCCCTCAAAAAAGACCTAAGTTGGATTTTCTTTCAGCTACGTGCCATGTACTTTGAAGCCCCATTATGCCTTAATGAGTGACAATGAGCTCATCCGAGGATGTATAAAATTTTAAACATTAAGAAAGGTGAAGAAAGATAAAAGAAAAGAAAACAAAAAGGAAAACTTCAAAGCCATTAGAAAAATGTGATGAAAATAATTCAAGTTGAAATAGTACATAAACGGGTTAGTTCTCATAGCAGTTGTACTGGGATTACGCAGCAATATGATAATGAAAAGGTTGTTATGCAATGATTAGTAATGAGGAGATTTTTATGCCTGAGTTACTTAATTTACAAAGAGTATTACATCATTAAATAGTTTAATCTCTGTCAAGTTTCTTATCTTGCATAAATTAACACATAGATTTACACTTAATATTGATACTATTTAATACCGCTAACTAAACGCTGCATTTATGCGACGATTTTGTTTGAAAAATTAATCTAAATAGTGGTTCACCCAATCGCTTAAACTTAAAAAAGTCAATGAATATATAATATGCATATAATCAGTGTATAATTTATATATCGAATTAGGAAAAATAAATAGTAAATTCGGCGGCTATTTATGCAAAATCCCATGTTTTTCCTTATGTGATCCATTAAAACTGTATTACCAAGGGCCGGGCCATCTGATCCAATTCCCTAATTTGCATCTTCAACTTTGACCTCCAAAGAGTCCATCAAAGCACTTAAACTAAAAATAGCCAATCAATGTATAATATATGTGTAATTCATATATAGTATGTATATAACTGTGTATAATCAATTTATAGTTTATGTATACCAGCTAAAAAAAAATAACAGTCAACCCCGTTGGATAGAGTAATATGAAAGAAAAACTCCAAAAACTATAAAATTCCAAATAATTTCAATAACACATTGAAAATATTTCAAACAGAGAATCTTACAATTGAAATATCCATCTCTTGCACAGATCATTTAAACCTAAACACTACAGAATAACTTCAACTTGCGACATGGTGATAAATCGTATTGTGAAGAGAAGTCATTTGACATTATTCCTTAATTTATTCGTTTCGCATTGACTCAATTTCTGAAACAGACTAGCACCATAAATATGAATTTTTAGTGGCAACATCGATGACGAAAATGGACAGAATGAGATTTTTTTTAATCTTATTTTCTACTAATGTGATGCTCGTGATGGAGGGTGGGTCGATGAGAATGAGTCAAGTTTTTAAGCTGGCAATTTTTGAATGTCACTTTATGGTAGTGCCTTTTGAACTCGATGATGATGTAGCCCAAGAGATAATTCGTGAGGTCTGTTGGATCAAACTAGACATACGTGCCATGAGCTTGTATTGTGACAAATATAAATCCCAAACCTAATGCTCCCCTTAATATGTACTGTGTAGAGTAAAATTGGCTAATATTAAATGATCGAATGATAGAGCGACACGTGGAATCGGAGACAGATGATAGAGAAATTGAGTGAGAATCAAGACCAGGAACAGCAACTGCAGTTGTCAGTGGATAAACCCCAAGGGAAAAACGATCAACATGAGCGGGTTGAATGTTTGTGACCAGATGACATTTAATGAAGAATATTCCTAGTATTAAATAGGCAGTCGTTGCAGAGAATTTGGCATTTATAGCCTGCCGTTACATATTCATCAATAGCTTCCTTTATTGTCATTTAAGAGGGACTTGATCCTAGGATCTTGTTTCCATGGCATAGCTATAAATAGTAGATTCAACAGTCATTGTAGGGATACGCAATCTTTAGCAAAACTTATGCTACATTCTATTCTCAAGCTAAATAACACAACTTTACTTTTTTGTTTATATTGCTCTTATTTCTGTCCTCGAAAGCAGTTCCTGGAGCTAAGCCTGCCATTTTCCTTTGATTTTAACGCTAAGTCTTATTTTTAATCTACTTTATTTATCATTTTGGGTTTCCCTTATCTATAAATCATGTAACTAATTCAACTGTACGGTTTTATGGGTAAACAGTTTTGCGCCTACCATGGGACTTAGACAGTTGGGTAATTGAGTTGATCCCTGCATCTATTACTAACTCGTTTGATTCTTTGTTTCTTAGCAAAAAATCAAAAATGGCAGCTAACGATGTCAACATTGCACTCAATGTTGAGGTACACGAAAATCTGCCTCAACATGAGGATTCAATCAGTGATACCCGCAACGAGGGGGACGTGGAAACTGCAGTCCATGGCAGAAAATATCACCGACATGTGTGGGAGACAACTACCGATGATGCGAAGGACGAGCACGTTGCGGAAACGGTAAGGATCTTGAGAGAGCAGCAAAAAGTTATCATGAGCCATCTCTCAAGGCAGGACCAGATCATGACGAAACTAAAGCAGGCATTATCATATGCTTCCAACAATGAAAACGAAAGAAGCCTAGTTCCTCCCGTCGCTCCTGCAAATCATACAGTTCAAAGAGTTTATAATAATACCCTTAGGGGTGAGGCCGGCTTCGACGAAGCAGGGGGAACCAGTACCGGATCCGGTAATGACAACGATAATGATCCTTTCAAAACCGAACTCATGAGATTCATGAAGGAAATGAGCGAGCAGATGGATCAAAACGCGAAGGACTTTCACGCCAGAATGGATCAAATTCCTAACGCACCACCAATTTTGAAGGGCCCAGATTTGAAGAAGTACACCCAGTTACCGTTTAAGCCGAGCGCAACACCGGAATTGATTCCGAAATGGTTCAAGATGCCGGACATACCAAAGTACGATGGGACTTTAGATCCGTAGGAGCACCACAAATTATACAACTAGGATGAAAGAAACGACTTGGCTCAGCATGAGATTGAGTTGGTTCTGCTGAAAAAATCGAAGAAACCCTCACGAAAGGGGCCCTGACATGGTATTCTCTTTTACCTATGCATTTTATTGATTCTTTTGAAATGCTCATATATTCATTCATAAAGGCCCATGCCGGGCCAGAAAGGTCCAAGCCCAGAAGGTAGAAATATTCAAGATCACACAGGGTGAGTTCAAATTGTTGCGGGAGTTCATGATCAAATTCCAGAAATAAAGGATGTTGTTACTTGTCGTATCGGATGAATGGACAGCTAAGGCATTCACTCAAGGGTCTGAACCCGAGGAACTCTAACGCCTTTCGGAAGTTGAACGAAAGCCTGCTTGAGTTCCAAGTAACCACATGGGTGGATGTCCATAACCGCTATGAATCAAAGACAAGGATAGAAGATGATTAGCTCGGGTTCCCGACATCAACCAAGGGACGGGACTAAGACAAGAACCGGGATAAGTTCAAGGATAATTTTGAAGCAGACCGAAAGTCTTCAAAAGGCTGATTCTTACCTTACGAGAGAGCCTAAGGACATGTCGACAAAGGGTTTCGGTCCTCGGATAGATTTGCTCCCGATAAAAGAACCGACCGCGACTGGAACAACAGGTCACTACAAAAAATAAAGGACCTGGGGACCTGGGATTTCTCATTTCCACAGCTATAATTTCAACATCAACATAGTGGAGCTAGTATCAGCAATAAGAAACATCAAGGAAGCGCGATTCCCGAAGCCAATTAGATGTGATCCCAGCCAGAGGGATCCCAACTTATTGTGGGAATATCATGGGACTCACGGCCACAAGACTGGGGACTGCTGACATATGTGCAAGGAGGTGGCAATGCTATTGAAGAACGGCCATCTCAGGGGGTTCTTGAGCGACCGAGCCAAGAACAATTACGGCCGCAGTCGAGACAACGCAGAACCCTCAAAGATAAGGGAAGACCCTCATCGGCGAACTATCAACATGATTTTCTGAGGGAATGAAATTAATGGTGTAACTTTTTCAGCAACCAACAAACTAAAGGATGTATCAGTGACCCACAAGAAGAGACTCTAAGAAGTCGCTGAAGACGACATCACCTTCACATAGGAAGACGCCGACGGGCTTTTTCTGCCGCATAACGACGCCCTGGTAATTTCTCTTAATATTTTGGATTTTAAGATTAAATGTGTTTTGGTTGACCCGGGAAGCTCAACCAACATCATTCAATAGAGAGTACTGGAACAAGCCACATTAATCGGAAGTATCATCCGGCAATAAAAATCCTCGCCGGGTCCAACCTGGAAATTATGACAACCGGATGGAAGATCTTGTTGTCCCCGGACGCTGAAGGGGTTAAAAAGACCATCTTATTTGAAGTGGTGGACGATGACATGGGCTACAACATAATTCTTGGGAGACCATGGTTACATGAGATGAATACCATACCATCAACATATCAGCAACTAGTGAAATTCCCGACCCTAGAGGGAATCAAGCAAATACGAGGATATCAACCAACAGCAAGAGAAATAAATGCTGTGTCAGCGTAGACTACAAAAACTTAAATAAGACGTGCCCAAAAGACTCGTTCCCACAGCCAAACATTGATCAAATGATTGATGCAACGGGCGGGCACGAGTTAATGTGTTTCCTCGATGCCTATTCCGAGTACAATCAATAAGATGAACCTGGAGGATCAAAAAAAGACTTCGTTCATAACGAACTTTGGCACATATTGCTATAATGTGATGCTCTTCGGGCTTAAGAACACTGGAGCCACTTATTAGAGGATCGTGAACAAGATGTTCGAGAAACAAATAGGTAAAATAGTAGAAGTCTACATAGATGACATGTTGGTCAAGACTTTGAATGCAGGTTACCATTTAAAACACCTCCATGAAACTTTTGATATCCTGAGGAAGCACAACATGAAACTCAACCGGAAAAATGCGCATTCGAGGTTGGCTCCAGTAAGTTCTTGGGTTTCTTGGTTTCACAAAGGGGGGATCGAGGTAAATCCCAATAAGATCAAAGCCATCGAGGACATTCCAGACCAGCTGACAAGTGTAAAGGAAGTCCAAAGGCTAACCGGAAGATTGGCCGCTCTAAGCAGGTTCATCTCACAATCCTCAGAAAAATGTCATCACTTCTTCTCACTTCTGAAGAAGAACAATTTTGAATGGTCTCCAGAATGTCAACAAGCCTTGAAAGACCTCAAACGTCATCTATCAAGTCCCCCACTATTATTAAAACTGGGGGAAGGTGAACAACTGTTAATAGACTTAGCGGTCTTAAAAGTAGCGATAAGTGTCATTCTAGTCAGGGAGGACGAAGGTATGCAATTTCATGTCTATTATGTTAGCAAAATTTTTTTAGGAGTGGAAACTCGTTATTTGCACCTCAAAAAACTGGCATTAGCTCTCGTAGTCGCCTCTTGGAATCTTCGGCCTTATTTTCAGTGTCACTCGATAGCCGTTGTGACAACTTTTTCCCTGCGAAATGTCCGTCACAAACCTGAACGGTCAGGTCGGTTGGCCAAATGGACAGTTGAAATTAGCAAATTTGATATAGAATATAAGCCTAGGACTGCGATCAAATCACAAGTTTTGGCCGACTTTGTGGTTGATTTTAGTCAAGGGTTGCTGCCTTTGGCCGCTAAAGAAGCGGTGGAGATGTCAAAAAAGACAACAGAAGTCTGGACCTTGTTCATGGGCAGAGCTTCCAATGTGAAAGGGTCTGCGCTCCGAGTGGTCCTAATTACGCCTTCGGGGAAAACCCTGAGGCAGGCCATAAAAACTATTCTGTTAACTAACAATAAAGTCGAGTATGAGGCCTTTATTGCAGGACTTGAACTGGCCTGGGACTTGGCTCTGAAGTCATAGAAATCAAATGTGATTCCAGCTGGTAGTAAACCAAGTATCTAGAATTTTTGACACAAAGGAGGAACGCATGCAATAGTATGTGATTAAAGTTCAAACTTTGTTTACGCGATTTAGGGTGTGGTCGATCACACACATCCTGAGAGAAGAGAACGTAGAAGCAGATGCATTAGCCAATTTGGGGTCGTCCACGGAGAGGAAAGATTTTGACTCCGGTACTGTCGTTCAACTCATCCATTCGGTACTGGATGTGGACGACTATTGTGAAGTAATAACAACCAACCTAGTTTTGGATTAGAGGAATGAGTTCATTTATTGTCTTCAGCATGGCAAGCTGCCCAAAGACATGAAGCACGGGCACTATACACCAAAACGGCTCGCTACAACCTCTTGAGTGGACAGTTATATAGGAGATCGTTCCAAGGCTCGTTTCCCGATGTTTAGGAGCCTCCAAGGTGGACTACGTAATGAAAGAGGTCCATGAAGGAATTTTCAAAACCATTTCGGTGCAGATTCGTTGGTGCTAAAGCTCATTAGGGCAGGATACTACTGGCCCCGGAGGGAGCAAGACGCAAAGATATTCGTTCGGAAATGAGACAAGTGCCAGCGCCATGCACAATTGGTACACCAGCTGGCGAAGCTCTTGCATTTGGTACACCAGCCGGCGAAGCTCTTGCATTCGGTACTATCCCCCTAGCCATTCATGAAATGGGGGATGGATATAATTGGGTCGTTGCCACCAGGTCCCCGAAATGTACGATTCTTTATAATTTTAACTGATTACTTCACTAAATGGGTGGAAGCAGGTCCTTACCAAAAGATCGGTGAGCGCGAAGTTGCCGACTTCCTATGGGAAAACATAATTTGTCGGTTCGGAATACCAAAGAATATTGCCTGTGATAACGACCATAGTTCATAGGATCATCTAAAGTCACAAAATTTCTTGAAGACCTGAAGATCAAAAGGATTACATCCTCACCATATCATCCGAGCGCTAATGGTCAGGCAGAATCAACTAATAAGGTGATTATTCAAAACCTCAAAAAGAGGTTAGAAGCAGCTAAATTCAAGTGGCCGGAAGAGTTAACGGGCGTGCTATGGGCGTACCGGACGACGGCAACATCACGCACGGGAGAGACACCTTTCTCCCTCGTATATGGCGTATAAGCTCTAATCCAAGTGGAAGTAGGGGAACCAACCTTATGGTTCTTTAGAATGGACGAAGAAACAAATAATAAAGCATTGCTGGTAAAGCTGGAACTGCTCTATGAACTTAGAGACTTGGCACAGGTTAGGATGGTGGCTCAGAAACAAAGGATGAAAAGATACTATAACTGGAGGGAGAATCTCCACTACTTTAAAGTAGGAGACTTGGTTTTGAGGAAAGTGACTCAGAACACTCAGGAAATTAATGCTGAAAAGCTGGGTCCGACGTGGGAATGCCCCTACCAGGTTTTAGCTGTCACCGGTAAAGGATCATACGAGCTGGAGAATCAAGATGGAGTCAAATTGCCAAGCAACTAGAACGTGACTCACCTCAAAAGGCATTACTACTGATGGATCATACCTATACTGAAAATATGTGTTGCACTATTTTTTCCTTCGACCAGTTTTTGTCCAAATTAGATTTTTCTGGCAAGGTTTTCAATGAGGCAGCAACAAAGGGAGCATCATCCGCAAAGTTAAGACCTTTAAAAGACAAGGCATTGAAACAACAAGGCACTATAGGATGATTAAATAGTCTTTGGCTCGATAGCAAAGTTTTTAACGGGAAATAAAGCTTGCCATAAAACCAAAGATTATTCAACCGTGCACAAGTATTTTTCTTCAAAGGAGCAAGACTTCCAGTGTTCCAATTCGCATACTCAGCATTCGAACACTGGGGAATAGTATGAGAATGCGGCAACATGATTGCCATGAAAATTGGGACTACGAGACCCGGGAATAATAATGTCTCATCGGAATCGAGAACTGCATGGTCAGCCCTGTAGAAATAAGTTGTACAAGTTAGCCACATGTATTGGCAATTTCTTTTTTTTTTTTTCCAGCAAATGAATGCTTATGTACTTTTGAAGATAGAAGGAATAAAATAAATTCCTTTTATTTTTATCTTATTTTTTATCCAAACGATGAATTGATTTAACATTTGAATGTTAACTAAAAACTTCAAATGCTTGTGCCGAAATAAACAGGAGACGTCCTCTTCAAGAGAACTGTAAACATAAGAGGGCCTCTCTTATAAAACCCTCATAGTAAAGGGTTGGTTTTGAAAGACTTTATGCCCGGAACCCAAAGGCTATCGAACAAAAATATACTAGAAGCCTTATCTAATTTGACGGAAAAAGAATAAACTTTGTGCAATACTTAAATAAAAGTTTTATTTATTTATCAACATGCCAAATAGCATAAGTACAAAAGAACAAAAGGAAATAAAAAAGAGGAAAACTTTAAACTTCATCGCCGCCGGAACTCGAGGGGAGAGAGGCATCTACGCCCCCAACCCCCACCCCCGGGAGAAGTGGGCAGATCTGCCGCCGGTGTAGGATCTTGACCTTCATCAGCATTCTCTTCAAGTTCCCCCTCGATTTCCGAATACTTGAAACCGGTACTAGAAGAGTCAGTTGCGTCAGGCTGAGTTGGGAGACGTTCTCAAGCAGTTAACACAAGCGCTCGGGCCTTGGCGATTTCATCATCAATATCAATGACGCCCGCTTTGGCCTCCTCCAAGGTTTTCCTCCTCATATGGTACATAGAGTATGTATTTTCAAGGACGAGGAAATCCCCTTGCTGTTGGAGCTTTGCCTTAAGTCTGTCAACCTCGGCTAAGGCCATCCTGCTTGAATATTGTGGCATCAAGGCTAAGATTAAGATCACGGAGTGTTGATATGTAAACACGATTTTGTTCCATGATCTTCTTATTTCCATCTAGGCCCGCTTCTCCTCGGCAGCAACAACCTCTTCGAATTTGGAGTTCAAGGCTGCCTCCAAATTATTCACTCGCTCAATGGAGGCAGACTCATGTTTGGCAACAGCGAGCACAACATCTTGAACCTCAACCCATTTAGCCTTAGCCTCTTGAAACGGTATATTTAGCCAAGTGGATTCTTGGCTAAGGGCCATCACTTCCTACTCGCCTTGGTGCAACCGAGCCTCTAGCTTATTCGCCTCATCGGCTTTTGCTTCCAGCACTGAGAAGCGAGCAAAATTTTGATTTCTCTCAGCCAACAGCTGATCCCGCTCAGATATAAGTCCTTATTTATCAAGGATCAACCTCTAAAGGCCCTCGGATGCAAGAAATTTAGCCTGTAAAACGTATGTCAAAGTTAGAAAACCCATTATAACAGATAAACAAAAAACAAGAGTAAGAGAACAAGTACGGTACCGCTGCCCCATTGTGCATGGAATTGTTCAACGTACACTCCTCGGAGAAGGAATGTATCTTCTTATTATCTTTCTCTGAAGCTAGCAGCTTCAGGTAAGTGGCGAGCTCCACCGGCCTGGATAGCAGATGGCACTCCTTCGAGACCGAGAGAGTAACGCTCCTCCTTCCTCGGGATTGGAGAAGGGAGTGAATAATTGTTCCCTAAGTTCCCGCGATCGGGAGTCTAGGGAGGAGAATCAGCTTTTCTCGGACATTAGTTGCCGGTGGAGGAGATGTAGCAGTTGCCGGTGATGAAGGCATAACTGGTGTGGAGGAGAATGAAGCTGATGGTGTTGTAGGTTGAGAAGCAACTGCAACAGGGGCAGTGTTGATTATTGGTTGCTCATCAACCAAAGGCAGAAGAGGCCCGATTTTCTACCTCACAGTACCAAAAGCAGCAACTGGGATAAAAAGCGAGAATCGATATTCTCTACGATCTCTATTTCTCCCCAAAGCACTCGGACCGCTTCGGTTGGGTTTCTAAGCTCCCCAGATTGAGCATTTTGTTGAGATGATGAATATCGTTGTCTCTGTTGAGGGAAGAATCTTCATCAATAGCTTCCCCGTCCTTGTCAATGACCACGGTGGCTGCGGCCGACTCAGGCATGGCCTTCTTTATTTTCTTAGTTTTATCCCCGGCCGAGGAAGAACATCATATTTTTGGTTGCTTGTTCTCTAGCTGGAGACTCCGAGAGGAAGCACCTGCACCAGAGGCTGATCCGAGGGAACCACTCCGAGTGAGAGCCTCCTGCTATAACCTCGCAGGCCAAAACCTCGATTTTGGGGCAGGTAACAGAGTTTTACGGGAGCCCTGAATCAAGTAAAAATGTAAGGTTAGAAAGTTTTCTTATGCACTTGCAGAGGCGGAAAAGTAGAAAGAATCAGTTTACCATGGTTCTTGGCCTTCCACCCGTATTTAGGGGCCAACTCTTTCCACCAACTAGATTCTGGTGTAGTAATATTTTGAATTTCCTGAACCTATTGGTCCGGGCCTTCAACTCTTGATGGTGTCAACAAGTAGCTGAAATAACGGAAACAAAAGGGTTAGCAATGACTAGGAACAATATTTTTATGGAGGAAAAGTTAGTCTACAAACTTTTGTGAACGACTCCATGATCCGGGAAAAGATGGGATTGTGGCCGGGATGGTATCCCTGGTAGCAATGACAACAAATCGCTCCATCCACCCACCGTCATTGTCATCATCCATGCTGGTAAGTAGAGCATGATGGCTACGCTTGCTGAAGTTTATTACCCTTCCCCCCCTCC
>MCJB01038967.1:0-100077 GCA_002018475.1 Nicotiana obtusifolia | reverse complement strand
CCCCCAAAAAAAAACCCTAGAGGAGGTTCATTTCACCCATCTCTTTCAGCTCTATCACTCTCTCTCAGAGCCGTCGCCGGAAATCGCCCACGGCAGCGGCACCACTCCAAACCCCCTTAAATTAATACCTTACAATCCCCGTCCTTTCCTCATCCCATATCCCCTTTCAATTTCCTTCAGAACACCCTAGATTTCCTTGATTTTCAGATTTGAGAAATTTCCAAAAAACCTAGTTTCATTCCTCTTTGATTTTTTTAGTGACTCTTGATCGTTTTGACTTGAAACTGACATTGATCGACTGCTCTCAGGAGCAATCGATTAATGTAAGTTTTAGCTCATTTTGAAGCTATCAGAATCCAGCCAGAACCACCTCGAACCTCTGTCTCTTTTCCTTTTCAGGCATGCGATGAGAATTACAACATGTAGCACTAGCCATGTGAAGAGATTCCGGCCAGTTCTCGTGTTACAATCCCCATTGTTTTCATAAAATCACTTCGCCGTCCCGTTTAGTTCAATAGTTACATTTCTTGGCTCCATTCTGCTTACAATTATTTGTTACTGATCTTTCGTTGCCTCATGTTTGTTGGTCCGTCAATCCTGCGATTTCTTAGTTTTCTTCAATTGGTAAATAATCAAACTCATACATGCATTTTTAGGTGTTAATTGCTTGATTGCTTATTGTTAAGCTGATTTGCCAGTCACTTAAGTGAATTTCTGTTTTATTTATTTTGTCATAACCATAGTTGATTAAGATAAGGTTTTATTATTGATTAATCAATTTAGAATAGTTTGATTTGGTTTGATTGAAAGAAATGAAAATTTGGGCCTGGGCAGTGGGTTTGGAATCCTTTTGATTTAAGCCTAGTCTAGGATTTCTGAAATTAGGAAGAGGTAAAAGAAGAACGTAAAAGAGAAGTGGTAAATAGTAGAAGATAAAGGGGTCAATTGGGAATCAAATGTGAAAGAGTCTTTTGTAACAACCTGAATGTTCTAGAATAGAATAGAAGGGATTAAAATGCAATAAAACAAAGAAAAATGGAGAAATTCATAAGTTAAAGAGGCTGTTTAAAGAGGAAGGAATAATCTGAATGGACAGTTGTCCAATTCTGTTAAGGAAGATGCTTTTCCCCTATTTTTATGGGGCTGACAGACTCTCTCACACATTCCTGATTTTTTTTACATAAAAGCTCATACACACTCTCATATGAGGGATCCTTTCATCTCTACACTCTTGGAAAAAAAAACACACTATTCATTTTGCAATTTCAGAGAACACATTCCCCTCATTTTGACACTTTTCATTTTTGCATTTTTTCAGAGAATACCTCCCCTTTGCATACACACTCTCTTCTTACTCTCATCTTCACACACGAAATAGAAAAAGCAGATTCTAAATTCAAAGAACATTTCAAAAAGCTATGTTTTACTCCTGCTGAGTCGAAGAAGCTTTTCTGCCATCTTCACTAGGCTTTAAGCTGTTTTTGACCTGAATTTGGAATCAAGTATGCTGATCCTGTGCTATTGAGCTCATTCCTTGCATTTTCTGACCTTTATTTGGTCAGTATTTCATTTATGTTGCTAGGTATGTCTCATACTTCCTTGTAACTCTTTTATGCTCCATAAGTGAATGAAGAGTTTGTTTAATTACGCTACATTCTGTGTGACTACCTAAATTTGTTGTTTTTCTCTCAAATTCATGATGTTAATTCTTCATTCATGAACTTCTTGTTTAAGTTAATACGTATTAGTTATCTATTTGAATCATGCCAATTCGCTAATCAGAATTGAAGTATGTTTGTGTGTTATTCTGAAATTTGGTTATTGTAGGAGATTAATCAATTGGCAATTGTGACCACCAGTTGGTCACAATTGTGAATTGAAGAACACAGATTCACACTAAGTGACTTAAAATGTCTTAATGATCATTTTCCATTTTATGTTTTCCTCTGGATAAATGTTTAATAGTCACTTGATGGCTAGTTTATTGCTGATCAAAATAAGGGATTTAGAGGTCAATAATTGCGGATCTGGCCACAGGTTGGTCTGATTTGCAGTTTAAGACCTGAGTGAAGTTTTACTTCTGTTTTTAGCTATTAGGCATCAGTTAGAATTGTGATCGTAGTAAAGGTTAACCAAAGCTGTATTCTTCAATGGAGTATGAATGTTGTAATTTTAAGCATAAGAGGATGTACTCTATAATCGACAGTATAGTTGCTTGGGTGGTTATTTGTGCAAATTATGAATGTTTAAACTGATAGAAGCTTATCGTTCAATCATTTACTTTATTTTGTTTGAGCTATGATATTGTCATCCGGTTTTCTTTTTCAATGATATTGTCGGTTTTGAAAACATAAGGCATGAGAGATAGTAAAGATTTTCTAATGCATTAGAATAAGTTAAGTTAGTCGCCTTCCAGATTCCCTATCCTCAAGTATAAACTTATTAACTGACACCTTATCCCAATAATGTTCTTATCAATAGTCTTTGTATCCATCTCAAGCTTTAGGTACTTTATCCATATTTCTTCTTCATAACCAATGACCTTAAGAAAAAAATGAATAAACTACAATGAACATTGTAGCTTTCTTTTAGGCGCGATTAAATAATAAATCATCGTGACTATGGGTACGGGTCTCGTGGTATGGTCACGATACATAAATCTCAACTCAAGTGCGCGTTTCACGCGACTTGACCATAATTTCAAACAATTAAAATAAATATGTTGTAAATTGCGGGTGCATTTCACGTGGTGCGATTTGCGATATGTACAAAAATAACGGGTGCACGACATCGCGACTTGTTCAAATAAATTCCATAAATAATAAATGGCTAAAATAAAAGCGGTTAAAAGGTAAAAACGTACATAGGTCTAAAACATGTAATAAATCAAATAATTAGGCCCAGTATTAATTGTTACGTGACCGTGCTAAAACCACGGAACTCGGGAGTGTCTCACACCTTCTCCCCAGTTAACAGAATTCCTTACCCAGTCTTCTGTGTTCACGGACCATAAATAGAGTCAATTTCCTCGATTTGGGATTTTAAAATAAATCGCTGACTTGGGACACCATAATAATTATCACAAGTGGCGACTCTGATTAAATAAACATTTCGAATAATATCACTTTAATTGGAAAAACTCCCTTATCCTCGGGAAAAAGGAGGTGTGACAGCTTTGGCAACTCCGCTGGAGATCGAACCCAGAATCTCTGGTTCAGGGTTCAGAATTCGAGCTTAGAATAACTATTATACTTGAATTTTGTTTATTATCTGATTTTTTTACGTGTTTGAGCCTAATGTGCTAAATGTCGCTCTTTACCGCTTTGATATTGTTTGAACTGTATATAAAACTGTTACTACACCCTTCTTCTCTCTGAGTCTTCTAAATCTTCTAGGAAGCGCACGCTGGTGTGACTTCTTTTCTATTAGTGTCATATCTCTAATTTAAAACGAGGATCGGATTAGTTACAAACCCGGATGACGTTTTGGTTCTCGGTACGTTGCCTTCCCTCCGCCTCGATTTATCCGCTCGAGTAAGCCAGGTCTAGAACAACACACCCCAATGATGTAAACCTAGAATAACATAGCCTCATGCGGATCCCTAGTAGGAACGTTTGTTTGCATAACGTGCATTTGACTGTGGGGACTCAACACAGGTGTTGGGTCCTTCTAAGATAGGTGTACCTAAATTAAAGGACCATCTTAATGCATTTTAACATGCTATTTGCGCATTTATTTGTTTCGGCTTGCATGTTGACCGGCTTCTAGAATAGCGAACGAAAATCAAGAAAAACCAAGAGTGAGGTAGGAGAGAGAAAATTCACCCGGTTATGAAAATTTAGGTATTTGAAAAATTCCGAAACTCTGCCGAGATTTTGAAAAAAAAAAGAGAGAAAAAGAAAGTCATTTCAAGATAGAAAGAGAACATTATTACACACTGATTAACCAATTGGAAGAGAGTATTGAAATTGCAAATCCAAAACAACTAGGCTATGCAGATAGTAGAAGTTCGGGAACAACAGATCGGGCGATTGCTCCAGGAGAAAGGCGCTATCAGGCTCAGAATCAAGGAAATAGCCGACTACACGGCAATGAATGTGAAAATATGACTCGAGCTATGTTTTTTGCTTCGGTATTGTCTTTCGCTCGTCAGGTCATGGTCGATCTAGAGTTCCTCCAGGAAGAGCTTGCACGCAGGCCCGCACCGAGACCGACTGATGTCCTGCGGGCCTCCGAAATAACATTTGAGGCCCATCTGTGTTCTTGATTGTTCAATCTTTAAGTCTTTATTTTACTTTTTCCTCGTGTCAAGTCTGTTTGTCTTTTCGCCCATTTCGAGTCTGTTGCTACTTTGTTCGAGTCTGTATGTTTTTCTTGTAAGTCAGTTATCAGTGTCTTCGAGTCTTTGTAATGAAAAAAACAAAATGATTTTGCTAATGATATATATGAAAAACCCCAAAATTTTTCTTTGCGTTCATTTTGCATTTATTCTGTTGAACTACATAATTGTCTGATTCATGCGGCGTCAGGATACGTAGGCAATCCCCATCAGATTCGATCATAGCCTTTATTAATCTAAGTGAAAGTCTAAAATAAAGAGAGAGAAATTTGAGAGATAATAAGCAAAAGAAAAGGAAGAAAAGTGTGATAAAACAAAAGAGAAAACTAGGAATGAAAAAACAAAAGAGAAAGAGAGAGCGGAATAAAGAAAAGAATTACAAAGTGACAAAGAGATAGTGAAAGCCGGGATGAAACACGCAGCCGTTGCAATAACATTGTAGAAGCGTTTAACTGTTCAGGTGCATTGCATCCCCAATGTGTGATTCTCTATCTGTTAAATGTCTCAAAACTGACAAGGGTGTTATGTGCGCAAATTTAGTCAGGTCTTGTTCAGGTGGTTGGTTTTGTCGGTAATCTGGCTTCTCACCCCTATTTTACAAGATCCAAAGGAAAGCTTCCAATGGCTTCAGAAAGCAATCTCCGCATGATTAACTCTAAGGATAGCCCTGAGCTGGATATTTCACAACTCGAATAGGCAACTGTCGAAGAAAACAAGATGTTGCGACTCCGCATGCTGGAAATGTGGGACTCCTGGTCCAACAGTAGGGAACCGCCAAGTACAATCCCTAGATTCCTCGAGCTGATCCCAAGGATGAGTGGAACCACCAACATCCCTATAACCAACCCATTTATCCCGTGTGGGTACCCTACAATGTCATTCAACTTTATCGGTATGCCTTCTGTGGTTCTCCCCCAGGCACCTTCAACATTGTTCTCAGCAATCGATTTTCACCATGGCACCGCCAACTGTACCCAGGCCATGCTTTGAACCCCCAACATTCGCCTTCTAAGGTCCGCAATTTCAACCTGATATGACTCATGTCACTCCAGATTCGCATGCTCAACAGCCACAATATGAGTCTCCAATTGAGCAAGAAAGAGCAGTTAAAAACCCCGAGCACGAAGAAATAGCTCGGAAGATGAGAAGCTTGGAACGGAGCTTGAAAAACATGCAAGGCCTGAGTGGCCAAGAAAGTGTTTCCTATTCAGATTTGTGCATGTTCCCCAATGTTCATTTACCTGATGGTTTCAAATTGCCAAAGTTCGAGAAATATGATAGGCACGGGGACCTAATCACCCATTTAACGAGATACTGCAATCAGCTGAGAGGGGCTGGTGGAAAGGAAGAGCTTCTGATGGTCTACTTCGAAGAAAGTTTAATAGGAATCGCTTCAGAGTGGTACATGGATCGAAATCTCCCACTGGCACATATGAGATGATTTGGCCCGAGATTTAGTCAGACAATTCCAGTATAACATGGACATCGCTCTCGATAGAAATTCTTTCTCCAATTAGAAGAAGAAAACCGTAGAAAGTTTCCGTGAGTATGCTATCAAATGGCGCGAGCAGGCCGCCAGAGTAAAACTACCCATGGACGAAACAGAAATGGTTACAGTCTTCCTATAGGCCTAAGAGGCTGATTATTTCCAGAATATGATGTCTGTCATGGGCAAGCCATTTGCTGAGGCTATCAAGATTGGGGAGATGGGACAGAACAGTCTGAAAACTGGCCTGATATTGAGTCAAAGTACCTTGAAAGCCACCTCACAAGCCATCTAGAATGGTTCAGGGGGTTTGGCTAATCGCAAAAAGAGGGAGGAGAGAACCGTGATGGCTTCGGGTTCAAGAGGGCCTCACTGATCATTTGATCGCTCTTATATGCCACCAAGAACCCCACAACAATATTTCCCACATCAAGATACAACTTATGCCGTGGTACCGCCTCACTATGCGGTGATGAATGCCCAACCGTACACATGACCACAACAACATTACAACCAAAACCAAGCTCCACCTCCTAGAAATAACCATTCCTACCAAGCTCTTTATAACCCTCACGCACCAAAAAATACACAGCAATATAATCCACGGCCTCGTGAGCCTCCAAGGAGAAGCAATTTCACTCCTATTGGTGAATCATACTCTAGCCTGCTTCAAAAGTTAATTCAACTGGGTCTATTGCAATCTATACCTCCCAATCAGCAAAATCCCGAATCGCCATCATATAGGGCCAGTACCAGATGTGTATACCATTTGGGAGTAGAAGGCTAAGATACCGAAGACAGTTGGACCCTCAAGAGGGCGGTCGAAAGCCTGATTGAAGAAAAAAGAATTGTGCCGAGGGACGAGAAGATCCCTAATGTGACCAACAATCCATTACCGGCTCACAATAATGGGCCGATCTTTGGTATGATTTGTGATGACAAAGAGTTTGATCAAGCATTGAAGGCCATTGTTGCCATCGCCAGTTCAGAGGCAAGACCTAAAGCGGCAGTAAAACCGGCCAAAGACGAAAAGAAAGTTGCTCCGATTTCTCAAGCTGTTGAAATAGAAACTGGGCCAGCACCTGCTAAGAACGTGGTCCTTTATGTTCCTAAGGCCCCGAGAAAAGAACAGTTTATCCTCAAATGCTCCTAAGAAATTCGAGGAAAGGAAGGCTACATTGTGTGTGCCAAGATTGTATGTGCCAAAGGGGACCTATGTGGCATGGGGGCCAGTAATTTCACCAAGGCTGACTGAGCTCATGGTTATCAGCCTCGCACCACAAAGTCCTATTAAAGATCCCACCGCAGTCCCCTAGAACTACAACAGAACCGTGGTTACGTATAAAGGGAAAGAGGTTATAGGAGAAGTGAACGAGATGAATCAGTCTGGGAGGTACCATACCCCAGAAGAGCTAAAGAAGTCAAATTGAACAGGGATAAACAGATGCCGCTCAAGAAGTCTGTAAGTAATGAGGAAGTAGAAGAGTTCTTTAGAAAGATTAAAACTTCAGAATACTCAATAGTTGATCAACTCCGGAGGACTCCTTCCAAGTCTCACTGTTATCTCTGCTGCTAAGTTCGGATGAACACCAGAAAGTGCTCCTCAAGACATTGAATGAAGCATACATCCAGGTGGATACTTCTGTCGAACAATTGGAAAGAATGGTCGAAAGGTTCTTTGAGGTCAATAGGATTTCCTTTAGCCGCAATTATTTCAGGGTGTAACTCGAATGTTTTACTTTATTGTATTTTTATTCTGATGTGAACCCTCATATTTTCAATTCAATGAAATGGAATCAATATTTCATCGTCCATAGATGTTTCTTTTCTTTTGTTCTAATTTTGCAATTTTTCTTCTTTTTTTCTTTTCAGTTCTAATAATGCGGACTTAAATAACATGACATGCTTGCGGAATTCATGCCCAGATCCTAAAATGCTGTCTAACTTTGAAATAATGAATCAAGAGCCAGAATATGATGAAGATGAGGCTTTTGGGGAAATAAATCGAGAATTGGAATAATTTGAGAATAAGCCTAAGACAAACTTAAATGAAACTGATCCAGTTAATCTGGGCAGTTCAGAAGAGATCTGAGAAACCATGATAAGAATTCACGCTAATGAAAGAACTAAAGATTCCTTGATCCAACTTTTATTTGAACTCAAAGACGTGTTCGTATGGTCTTATGATGATATTCCAAGACTGAGCGTTGATTTGGTGGTACATAAATTTCTTACCTATCCCAGTTATCCATTCGTCCAACAGAAGCAAAGAAAGTTCAAAACCGACATTAGTGATAAAATCAAGGAAGAAGTCACGAAACATCTGAAAGATGGTGTGATTCGAGTGGTCTAATACACCACCTAGCTAGCTAATGTGGTTCCAGTGTCAAAGAAAGATGGAAAACCCGAGTGTGTGTTGATTATCGGGATTTGAATAGAGCAAGTCCCAAGGATAACTTTCCACTGCCAAACATCCACTTTCTTGTTGACAACTGTGCTAAACATGAGATACAGTTTTTCGTGGATTGTTATGCTGGATATCACCAGGTTCTGATGGATGGAGAAGATGCAGAAAAGACTACTTTCACCACACCTTGGGGCACTGACTGTTACAGGGTCATGCTATTTGGTTTGAAAAATGCCGGGGCAACCTACATTACAGCTATGATTGCCATCTTCCATGACATGATGCATCAGGAAATTGAGGTATATGTGGACAGTGTGATCATTAAATACAGAACACAAGAAGATCAAGTGAGAGACTTGAGGAAATTCTTTGAGCGTCTGCGCAGTTCGGAGTTCTGTCTGGAAAACTTCTAGGATTTATAGTCAGCCGGAGAGGTATCGAGTTAGATCCAATAATGATAAAGTCTATCCGGGATTTGCCACCTCCGGAGACCAAGAAAGAGGTCATGAGTCTGCTAGGGAGATTGAGTTACATCAGCAAATTCATTGCTCAGCTTACTACCACTTGTGAGCCCATATTTAAGTTGTTGAAGAAAGACGTGGCAATCAAATAGACAGATGAGTGTCAAGAAGCTTTTGATAAAATTGAAGAATATCTGTCAAATTCGTCAGTGTTGGTTCCAACCAAACCAGGAAGACCTTTGTTCTGGTACCTGACAGTCCTAGAAAATTCTTTCAGCTGTGTCCTGGGGCAACATGATGTAACTGGGAAAAGAGAACAAGCCATATATTAGCTGAGCAAGAAGTTCACCAGTTATAAAGCCAAGAACACTTTGTTAGAAAGAACTTGTTGCGCCTTAACTTGGGTCGCCCAAAAGCTCTGACATTACTTGCTAGCTTACACAACATATCTCATAACCAGAATGGATACTTTGAAGTATATATTCCAGAAGCCGACGACCACGGGAAGGTTAGCAAAATGGCAGAACCTGCTCACCGAGTTTGACATTGTCTACGCCACTCGCACGACGATGAAAGCCTAAGCCCTGGCGGATCATCTAGCTGAGAACCCGATCGATGATGAATACCAACCCTTAAGCACTTACTTTCCAGACGAGGAAGTAAACTCGATTGAAGTGATTCCAGAGAACACCAATGCATGGAAAAAGTTCTTTGATGGGGCTGTAAAAGAAAAAGTCGTTGGGATTAGAGCAATTTTGATTTCGCCCACAAGTCAGCACTATCTGGCCGCAGCCTGCCTTCGGTTCTTCTGTACAAACAACATCACCAAATATGAAGTTTGCATCATGGGCATGAATATGGCTGTTGATCTGGATGTAGAGGAATTATTAATCATGGGGGATTCTGATTTAATCGTCCTGAGCAGACCAGTAGAGATCAAAAGAGAACTATCAGAAGACTTGCAAGAAGTTTCTTTTTGGGTGGAGAACCCTATGCAAAAGAACTCCAGATCTGAATCTTTTGAGGTGCGTAGATTTTCGAGAAGCTAAAAAGATCATGAACGAAGTGCATTCGGGAGTATGTGGGCCTCACATGAACGGGTATGTCCAAGAAAATCCTCCGGGAGGTTATTACTGGATGACCATAGAAAAAGATTGTTTCAGTTTCGTCCGAAAATGCCATCAGTACCAGATACACGGTGACCTGATTCACGCACTACCTATGCCAGTGCCTTGGCCGTTCATTTCTTGGGGCATGGATATTATTGGGCCAATCGAGCCGAAAGCTTCAAATGGGCATAGATTCATCTTGGTTGCCATTCATTATTTCACAAAGTGGGTCGAAGCAGTCACTTTCAAAGCTGTCACCAAGAAAGCAGTGGTGGACTTCGTGCAAATACTATCATTACATACAATGCTGCAAATATGAACAACCACTTAATGAGGGAGGTATGCGAACAATGTAAAATTACGCATTATAATTCTACCCCTTATCGGCCCAAAGCTAATGGCGCCGTTGAAGCTGCAAACAAGAATATCAAGAAGATCCTCAGGAAAATGATTTAGGGTTCCAGATAATGGCATGAAAAGTTTCCCTTTGCACTATTGGGGTATCGCACAACTGTTCCCACATCAGTTTGGGCCACACCCTACTTATTGGTTTATGGCACCGAAGTTGTAATACCTGCAGAAGTTGAGATTTTCTCTCTTCAGATCATTGTTGAAGCTGAGATTGAGGATGTTGAATAGGTCTAAACCAGGTTGGAACAATTGACTATGATTGATGAAAAGCGGATGGCTGCAGTTTTCCACGGGCGGTTGTACTAACAAAGAATGGCCCGTGCCTATAACATAAAAGTACGGACCAAAAAATTCAAAGTGGGGCAACTCGTTCTGAGACGTATTCTCCTGCATCATGAAGAATCCAAAGGAAAGTTAGCTCCAAACTAGAAAGGTCCATACATTATAAGAATAGTGTTCCGAAGGGAGTGCTGTATTTGGGAGACACCGAGGGAAATGACCCCGAGACAGCTGTCAATGCAGATGCAGTCAAAAGGTATTATGTTTGACCCTATTTTTACAACTTTAACATGCTCCAATTGGGATGACAAAGGATTTCTTTCTCGCTACCCAAACACTATCAACCCTTTGCAAACCGGTTGAGCCGATTCCCTTTCTTTAATTACCCTTTTTGGAAACCTAGCAATTATTATGAAAAAAAAATGAAATGAAAAATGAAAAAAAAAAAGAAACAAAAGAAAAAAAGACAAAAGAAAATCAAAAAACAAAGTCCTTGAACTACGTTCGACTTGATTCTGAAAGGATAAGTAGGAAGCCTCTCTCTGGGGTTCAGCCATACTAAAATAAAAATCCACATTCCCCCAAAAGTTGAAACTAGGGCAGATGTTACAATGGTTTGGCGATGGTTTCGCCTGAAAGGTTCCAAAGTTGTAATTCAATCCAAATCCTTTTCAAGTCCTTCCAATCAATCAATGAGAATGTTTAAGAATTGGAGGATACAATTATTTGGATCTGATGCAATCAAAATGAGAGAACTAAAATGAGAGAGTCTTATTGGTAAAAACCCTCACGGGCACCATAGGGCGATGTCAAGTAGAGAAAATGAAAATGAGAGGCTTGTTAGTGAAAACCCGCAAAGGTCACTATAAGGCGATCGTGAGAAGAGAAATAAGAGAGGTCAGCTGGTGAAAACCCGCAAAAGGGTGCTATTGATTGAAAAGAGGATCTTCACAGCCATTAAATCGACACAGTCCTGGGCAAGGTTTCTCGGTTTCGAGGCAAAAGTTGTGATGAGCTGAGAGTCAGATGGTTTACACAGATCAGATCCAGTCCAAAAGGCACGTCATGTTCATTGAAGTCCGCATGTACTCCAGATAAGTCCTTCTTTCCTTTTCCTGAAAGGGATACCTTTTGTCTAAATTCACTATCGATTCCATTGATGTTTTTCTTTAAATCCTTTTCGGTCTAACCTTGTTCCAAACACTAAGACAAAGAAGGGATGGTAAGACTAATTTACAGGGTTCTCATTTGATACAAGCTAATATTCAAGAAGGCACCCAGCCACGGCAGGGGCATCAAGTTGACCCCGATTGGCCATGGTGGCTAACGCTTCGAAATCGAAAACTCTCGAAAAAAGAAAATCAAATTGAAGTGCCTATAAGGGTGAAATAAAGTTGAAAAGAATGAGTCCCACATGACTAACTGTCTTGGCAAGGTTTGAAAAGCCAAGGATTCCCCAATGCTTTGAAGTTAAAAATTGGAAGAAAGAAAGTCAAATGCCCATAAAGGCAAAATAAAGTTGAAAACGTTTAGGTCCCACGTGACCGACTGTCATGGCAAAGTTTCGAAAAGCCAAATGTTCTCTAGGGCCAGAAGTGCAATCGATATTCAGGAAACAAGAAGTTGTAAGTCAAATTATCAGCAAAGAAACCGGCCAAGATCAAGTGACTAAAGCACTCAAGGCCGCAAAACCAACCACCTTTTCAAAATAACAATTGTTCTTTGTTTGAAAAACAGGAAACATGTGCAATCCAAAAGCGACCTTGCAAGAAGCAGGTGCAACCAAAAGGAAACCACGCGGAGACTAAAATTGCTCTGTAGCAGCAACAACTCCAAAAGGGAAGTCTTATCCAAATTCTTTCTCACATTTTACTCATTCTCTTAATTAAAAAAAAAAAGAAAAGAAAGAAAGTTCAAAATCATTGTAGTATAGGGTACACCAATCTCTAGCTGTGTTTTCCAACATAGGGTCTCCACTCCCTAGTCTCCTTTCCAACATAGGGTCTCCATTCCCTAGTTGAAGTTATTTTAGGCATAGGGTCTCCACTCCCTAGTATCCTTTCCAACATAGGGTCTCCATTCCCTAGTTGAAGTTATTTTAGGCATAGGGTCTCCACTCCCTAGTCTCTTTTCCAACATAGGGTCTCCACTCCCTAGTTGATTTTATTTTAGACATAGGATCTCCACTCCCTAGTCTCCTTTCCAACATAGGGTCTCCATTCCCTAGTTGAAGTTATTTTAGACATAGGGTTTCCACTCCTAGTCTCTTATCCAACATAGGGTCTCCATTCCCTAGTTGATTTTATTTTAGACATAGTGTCTCCACTCCCTAGTCTATTTTCCAACATAGGGTCTCCACTCCCTAGTTGATTTTATTTTAGACATAGGGTCTCCACTCCCTAGTCTCGTTTTCCAACATAGGATCTCCACTCCCTTTGATTTTATTTTTAGACATAGGGTCTCCACTCCCTAGTCTCCTTTCCAACATAGGGTCTCCACTCCCTAGTTGAAGTTATTTTAGACACAGCATCTCCATTCCCTAGCCTCTTTTCCAACATAGGGTCTCCACTCCCTAGTTGATTTTATTTTAGATATAGGGTCTCCACTCCCTAGTCTCCTTTCCAACATAGGGTCTCCACTCCCTAGTTGAAGTTATTTTAGACATAGGGTCTCCACTCCCTAGTCTCTTTTCCAACATAGGGTCTCCACTCCCTAGTTGATTTTATTTTAGACATAGGGTCTCCACACCCTAGTCTCTTTTCCAACATAGGGTATCCACTCTCTAGTTGAAGTTATTTAGACATATGGTCTCCACTCCCAAGTCTCTTTTTCAACATAGCGTCTTCACTCCCTAGTTGATTTTATTTTAGAAATAGGGTCTCCACTCCCTAATTGATTTTATTTTAGACATAGGATCTCCACTCCCTAGTCTTCTTTTCCAACATAGGGTCTCCACTTCCTCGTTGATTTAATTTTTAGACATAAGGTCTCCACTCCCTAGTTTATTTTCCAACATAAGGTCTCTACTCCCTAGTTGATTTTATTTTAGACATAAGGTCTCCACTCCCTAGTCTCTTTTCCAACATAGGGTGTCCACTCCCTAGTTGATTTTATTTTAGACATGGGGTCTCCACTCCTTAGTCTTATTTTCCAACATAGGGTCTCCACTCCCAAGTTGATTTTATTTTAGACATAGGGTCTCAACTCCCTAGGATATGTAGGCAACCTCCGAAACAATGTCCGGTCAAAACTTTTCAAAATGCTTCCTATGGAGTGTCAAACGGGGAGAAATTACTCGTAATTGCACACTTTATCTTTGCCCGAAAACTGTTCATATTCTCGAGCAAAAAGGGGTAGCTGTGAGCATGTAATTTTTGCCCAA
The DNA here is from genome assembly GCA_002018475.1 of Nicotiana obtusifolia. Taxonomy (NCBI): domain Eukaryota; kingdom Viridiplantae; phylum Streptophyta; class Magnoliopsida; order Solanales; family Solanaceae; genus Nicotiana; species Nicotiana obtusifolia. The sequence goes on along the minus strand of MCJB01038967.1, from coordinate 86,203 downwards.
CGAAAATACTCCGACAAAACCCATAAAAAAAATATTTTTTTCTAGTTGTCTTTGATTTTATAGATTTTTTATTTAAATATTTGTTTGCATTTAGTTACATTTTTGCGCATATTTAATATCTTAAAATCATGAAAAAATCATAAAAATATTTAAATCTTTATTTCATAGCATTTAGGTCTTCAATTGCAATTTTTTTTAGAATTTAGTCACCTTTTAATTGCATTATTAAAAATAAAAAATAAAAAAAAGAAAAGAGGATCAATAGTGCATTAGTTGTTTCATCCTCAGGCATGCACAATTAGTTATGTTGTTTAATTAGCAATTCATTAGGAAAAATGGGTGTTTAAATCAATTATAGAAATTAGTATTAATTAGACCAAAGTGTTTATTACAAGAATTAAAACAAAGAGAACGAGAGGTTTACGAAATTGCACTATTTAATTTCACGTGGCCCAACTTTGTCCATAAATTTCACCCAAGCCCAATCACCCCATAAATCCGGTCCATATCCCTCTGATCCACGAAATCACTCAAAACGACCCCGTTTTCGCCCCCAGATCTAAAGGATCGGAACTCATATCCCATCCAGTTAAAAGTGTCCGAACACCACCCTCCCATCTCTCATCTAGAAAAATATTTTTTTTCTAGTTTCTTTGATTTTATAGATTTTTTCTTTAAATGTTTGTTTGCATTTAGTTGCATTTTTGCGCATATTTAATATGTCAAAATCATGAAAAAATTATAAAAATATTTAAATCTTTATTTCATAGTATTTAGGTCTTCAATTGCATTTTTTAAGGATTTAGTCACCTTTTAATTGCATTATTCAAAATTTAAAAAAAGAAAAGAAAAGAAAAGAGGATCAATAGTGCATTAGTTGCTTCATCATAGGCATACATAATTAGTTGTGTTGTTTAATTAGCAATTCATTAGGTGAATGGGTGTTTAAATCAATTCTAGGAATTAGTGTTAATTTGACCAAAGTGTTTATTACAAGAATTAAAACAAAGAGAAAGAGAGGTCTACGAAATTGCTCTATTTAATTTCACGTGGCCCAACTTTTTCCATAAATTTCACCCAAGTCCAGTCACCCCAAAAATCCGGTCCATATCCCTTTGATCAGTAAGACCACTCAAAACGACCCCATTTTCGCCCCTAGATCTAACGGATCGGAACTCATCTCCCATCCAGTTAAAAGTGTCCGAACACCCCCCTCCCAAAGCCTTAGAGAAGGTTCATTTCACCTATCTCTTTCATCTCTATCACTCTCTCAGAGCCGCCGCCAGAAATCGCCCACGGCAGCGGCACCACTCCAAACCCTCTCAAATTAATACCCTACAATCCCCGTCCTCTCCCCATCCCATATCCCCTTTCAATTTCCTTCAGAACACCCTAGATTTCCTTGATTTTCAGATCTAAGAAATTTCCAAAAAACCTAATTTCATTCTTCTTAGATTTCTTCAGTGACTCTTGATCGTTTTGACTTGAAACTGACATTGATTGACTGCTCTCAGGAGCAATTGATTAATGTAAGTTTTAGCTCATTTGAAGCTATCAGAATCCGGACCAGAACCACCTCGAACCTCTGTCTCTTTTCCTTTTCAGGCATGCGATGAGAATTACAACATGTAGCACTAGCCATGTGAAGAGATTCCGGCCAGTGCTCGTGTTACAATCCCCATTGTTTTCATAAAATCACTTCGCCGTCCCGTTTAGTTCAATAGTTACATTTCTTGGCTCCATTCTGCTTACAATTATTTGTTATTGATCTTTCGTTGCCTCATGTCTGTTGGTCCGTCAATCCTACGATTTCTTAGTTTTCTTCAATTGGTAAATAATCAAACTCATACATGCATTTTTAGGTGTTAATTTGATTGCTTATTGTTAAGCTGATTTGCCAGTCACTTAACTGAATTTCTGTTTTGTTTATTTTATCATAACCATAGTTGATTAAGATAAGATTTTATTATTGATTAATCAATTTAGGATAGTTTGATTTGGTTTGATTGAAAGAAATGAAAATTTGGGCCTGGGCAGTGGGTTTGAAATCCTTTTTATTTAAGCCTAGTCTAGGATTTATGAAATTAGGAAGAGGTAAAAGAAGAACGTAAAAGAGAAGTGGTAAATAGTAGAAGATAAAGGGGTCAATTGGGAATCAAATGTGAAAGAATCTTTCATTACAGCCTGAATGTTCTAGAATAGAATAGAAGGGATTAAAATGCAATAAAACAAAGGAAAATGGAGAAATTTAGAAGTTAAAGAGCCTTTTAAAGAGGAAGGAATAATCTGAATGGACAGCTGTCCAATTCTGTTAAGGAAGATGCTTTTCCTCTATTTTTAAGGGGCTGACAGACTCTCTCACACATTCCCTGATTTTTTCTGCATAGAAGCTCACACACACTCTCATATGAGGGATCCTTTCATCTCTGCACTCTTGGAAAAAAAAAACACACTATTCATTTTGCAATTTTAGAGAACACATTCCTCTCATTTTGACACTTTTCATTTTTGCATTTTTTTTTAGAGAATACCTCCCCCTCATTTGCATACACACTCTCTTCTTACTCTCATCTTCGCACACGAAATAGAAAAAGCAGATTCTAAATTCAAAAAACATTTCAAAAAGTTGTGTTTTACTCCTGCTGAGTCGAAGAAGCTTTTCTGCCAACTTCACTGGGTTTTAAGCTGTTTTTGACCTGAATTTGGAATCAAGTATGTTGTTCCTGTGCTGTTCCTATGCTGTAGATCTCATTCCTTGCATTTTCAGACCTTTATTTGGTCAATATTCATTTATGTTACTAGATATGTCTCATGCTTCCTTGTAACTCTTTTATGCTCCTTAAGTGAAAGAAGAGTTTGTTTAATTACGCTACATTCTGTGTGACTGCCTAAATTTGTTGTTTTCTCTCTAATTCATGATGTTAAGTCTTCATTTATGAACTTCTAGTTAAAGTTAATACGTATTAGTCATCTATTTGAATCATGGCTATTCGCTAATAAGAATTGAAGTATGTTTGTGTGTTATTTTGGTTATTGCATAAGATTAATCAGTTGGCAATTGTGACCACCAGTTGGTCATAATTGTGAATTGAAGAACACAGTTCCATACCAAGTGATTTAAAATGTCTTAATGATCATTTCCCATTTTTTGTTTTCCTCTGGATGAATGTTTAATAGTCACTTGATGGCTAGTCTACTACTGATCAAAATAAGGGATTTAGAGGTCAATAATTGCAGATCCACTGGGGATCGAACTACAGCTCTGGCGACTCCGCTGTGGATCGAACCCAGAATCTCTGGTTCTGGGTTCAGAATTCGAGCTTAATAACTGTTATATTAGGCTTTTGTTTATTATCTGATTTTTTACGTGTTTGAGCCTAATGTGCTAAATGCCGCTCTTTACCGCTTTGATATTTTTTGAACTGTATATAAAATTGTACGTCACTCTTCTTCTCTCTAAGCTTTCTAGATCTTCTGGGAAGCACGCGCTGGTGTGGCTTCTTTTCGGTTAGTGTCATATCCCTAATTTAGAACGAGAATCAGATCAGTTAAAATGCCGAATGGCCTTTTGGTTCCGGGAACATTGCCCCCCTCGGCTCGAGTTATCCGCTCGGGTAAGCTAGGTCTAGAACAACACACCCCAGGATTTAATCCTAGAATAACATAGCCTCATGCCGGATCGCTAGTAGGAATTTTTGTTTGCATCACGTGCATTTGACTTTGGGGACTCAACACAGGGGATGGGTCCATCTAGGACAGGAGTACCCAAATTAAAAGATCATCCAGTTGCATTTTAACATGCTACTTGCGCATTTATTTGTTTCGCTTGCATGTTGACCGACTTCTACAATAGTGAAAGAAAATCAAGAAAAACCAAGAGTGAGTTAGGAGAGAGAAAATTTACCCGGTTCTGAAAATTTAGGTAATTGAAAAATCCCCAAACTCTGCCGAAATTTTTAGAAAAAGAGAGAAAAAGAAAGTCATTTCAAAATGAGCCAATTTTTTTTCCTGTTGTGTCAAAACTCATCGAACTACGTGGGTTTGATTCTCATAGGATGTGAGATACGTAGGCAATCTTCATCCGGTTCGGTCCCATTTTGCAAAAATAACCAAAAATATGAAATGCTGTCATTTTGTCATAATTAAAGTCAGATGATGCCGTTTTTGTCCAAATAGCCATAAATGTCCAGACGGGACGCCGGAAGGCTATTTTTGCAAGAATAGCCGCCTATGGTCCTTTTTCAATTCTTAGGCCACTTAACAAGCACAGCCCTAACATCTTCCCTTTCGAAGTGTCGAAGGGCCGTGTTTGCAAAAGTATCCATATTTTGTTTTAACTTGGGTTTTGAAAAATTAATATTTTATGGTCAGTTCTTAAACAAAATTCACATGCTTTAACCTAGTCACCCTAATTTTAAAAATGTACAGAATAAACATTGTTCAGAATTTACTTTTGAGGGTTGTGGACCAGATCCCTTTGACACTCCACATGTGGTGAGAAGATTTGGGAAAGAAAAGACGAGACCGAGTCAATCAGTACTTGAGGGCGCTCACCGAACTATTCAAGATTTAGCCCAGAAGTGATCTGATAGAGGCACTAGTGTCATTTTGGGACCCAACCCACAATATTTTTCACTTATCAGATTTTGAGCTCACACTCACTCTGGAAGAAATGGCAGGTTATGCCGGCAGTGCAGAAGGATTGAGACACAAGTATCTGATGTCTCCAAGAACCGTCACTCCCCACAATTTTTTGGACTTACTGAAAATAAGTAGACATATCAAAGTAGAAAGTCCGGCAGTTGGAGCTTGCACTTTTCACTTTCGGTACCAGTGGTATGGGCATCTAAGGGGATTCGAAAACCCAGAAAATGGACTTAGTAATAAAGGCAACCGATCAAAGTGGGAGACGCGCAGATGCTTCGCCTTCATGGTGGCACATTGACTTGTGTATAGCTGGAGTTGTCTATGTTTTGACTACTCAGACTAAAAGTACCATCGCATCTATGATTGTATCAAATATATTCCGAGCCCTCACATTCTGTGAGACCGGAGGTAGGTTTTTTAACGGCTGTAATTTGTTACTACAAATGTGGATGATCGAATACACTATCCCCGATACATGAATTACAGTTCTATAGGAAAAACCTGCATCGAAGAATTTAATACGCGAGTGACAGGATTCGTATTGCCAGAGGGGGTTAGAAATTGGATTATCCACCTTCAGTCTTTGACCGCAGATCAGATAGAATGGACATTAGGTTGGCTCCCTGTCGATGAGATTGTTCATATGCCGGCTACTGGTCCCTACTTTCTTCTGATGGGTCTCCGTAGCATCCAGCCATATGACCCATACTGGGTTTTGAGACAACTTGGAAGATGTCAGAAAGTTCCCAAGGATGTGGACCTTAGTATTCATGTGATTGAAATTCGCTCCGATGCTCAATTTCTCGAAGATGTGGTCCGTCAAATTTGGAGCGAGTGTCAGTATTTGGGGGCAAATATCCGACTATATGATTTGTTTAAAGGCGAGGTTCTACCTGGGTATGTCGCTTGGTACGAAAAGAGAGTCACAACAAACGACGAATCTGAAAGGCCGACTAAAAGGCCCCATGTCCAGGAATTTATTGATACAACCAAGAACAGTGGGCTTGATTAGCCAAAGAGAAGGAATACCAGACTACGATCAGCAAACTAGAACATTAAGTCAAAACCATCAAAATTTGAAGTGGATTGCAAGCCGCTGAAGATGAGGGAGAAAAGAAAAGGTTAGCCCGAGAAAATGAAGCCCTCCGAGCTCAGCTCTAGAAAATGAAAATAGCCGCCGAGATGCTGGTAAGAAGTGAAAGGGATGAAAAAATCATAAACAACTTGAGGCGAAAAGTCGATGACTATGCGGCCGACCTGACAAAGGCCGAGAAAAATTTGAAAAAAGCTCGAGCGAGGGTGGAAAGAGATGCAGAAGAACAGACAAAGTCAGCCCGCCAGTTAAAGCAAAGATATGAAAGAGAAGTCACAATTTTAAAGAAAGAGCTGGTCACCCTCAAAAACGAAATGGGTCAGCAGGTAAAAGACTTCAATACATAAAGAGAACATTGTTACGCACTGATTAACCAATTGGAAAAGTGTTTTGAAATTGCAAGACCAAAACAACGAGGCTTTTCAAATAGTGGAAGTTTTGAAAAAATAGATCAGGCGATTGCTCCAGGAGAAAGGCGTTATCAAGCTCAGAATCAAGGAAATAGCCGACTACGTGGCAATGAAATGCAATGAATGTGAAAACATGACTCGAGCTATGTTCTTTGCTTTGGTATTGTCTTTCGCTCGCTAGGTCATGGCCGATCTAGAGTTCCTTCAGGAAGAGCTTGCACGCAGGTCCGTGCCGAGACCGATTGATGTACCACGAGCCCCCGGAATAACATTTGAGGCCCATCTGTGTTCTTGATTGTTCAGTCTTTGAGTATGTATTTTACTTTTTTCTCGTGTCAAGTCTGTTTTTCTTTTCGTCTATTTCAAGTCTGTTGCTACTTTATTTCGAGTCTATATGTTTTTCTTTTAAGTCAGTTATAAGTGTCTTCGAGTCTTTGTAATGAAAAAACCAAAAAGATTTTGTTAATGAAATATTTGAAAAATCCCAAAAATTTTCTCTACGTTCATTTTGCATTTATTCCCCTGAACTACGTAATGGTCTGATTCATGCAGCTTCATGATGCGTAGGCAATCCCCATCGGATTCTATCATAGCCTTAATTAATCTAAGTGAAAATAAGAAAAATTAGTGAAATTTCAGAGATAATAAGCAAAAGAAAAGGAAGAGAAGCGTGATAAAACAAAAGAGAAAACCAGGAATGACCAAACAAAAGAGAAAGAGAGAGTGGAAATGAAAGAAAAGAATTATAGAGTGAAAAAGAGATAGTGAAAGCCGGGATGAACATGCAGCTGTTGCAAAAACATTATAGAAGCATTTTGACTGTTCAGGTGCATTGCAACCCCAATGTGTGATTCCCTATCTGAAAAATGTCTCAAAATTGACAAGTGTGTTATGTGCGCAAATTTAGCCAGGTCTTGTTCAGGTGGTTGGTTTTGTCGGTAATCTGGCTTCTCACCCCTATTTTATAAGATCCAAAGGAAAGGTTCCAATGGCTTCAGAAAGCAATCTCCACATTATTAACTCTGAAGATAGCGCTGAGCTGGTTGTTTCACAACCCGAATCGGCAACTGTCGAAGAAAATAAGATGTTGCGTCTATGCATGCTGGAAACGTGGGACGCCTGGTCCAACAGTAGGGAACCGCCAAGTACAATCCCTGGATTCCCCGAGCTGATCCCAAGGACGAATGGAACCACCAACATCCCTATAACCAACTCATTTATCCCATGTGGGTAACCTACAATGTCATCCAACTTTACCGGTATGCCTTCTATACTTCGCACCCAGGCACCTTCAACATTGTTCTCTGCACTACCGATTTTTACCATGGCACCGCCACGTGTGCCAGGCCACGCTTTGAACCCCCAACAATCGCCTTCCAAGGTCTGCAATTTCAACCTGATATGACTCATATCACTCCAGATTTGTAAGCTCAACAGCCACAATATGAGTCTCCGATTGAGTAAGAAAGAGCAGTTAAAAACCACGAGCAGGAAGAAATAGCTCGGAAGATGAGAAGCTTGGAACAGAGCTTGAAAAACATGCAAGACGTAAAGGCCAAAAAAGTGTTTCCTATTCAGATTTGTGCATAGTCCCCATGTTCATTTACCTGCTGGTTTCAAAATGCCAAAATTCGAGAAGTATGATGGGCAAGGGGACCCAATCACCCATTTAAAGAGATACTACAATAAGCTGAGAGGGGCTGATTGAATAATGTCACTTTAATTGGAAAAACTCCCTTACTCGAGAAAAAGGATGTGTGATAGCTCTGGCGACTCTAACATTATTCGAAATGGGATTATTTATTTAATCATAGTCACCACTTGGAATAATTATTATGATGTCCCATGTCACCGTTTATTTTAAAATCCCAAATAGTGAAATTTGACTCTACTTATGGTCCGCGAACACAGAAGACCGGGTAAGGAATTCTATTAACCTGGGAGAAGGTGTGATGCACTCTCGAGTTCTATGGTATTAGCACGGTCGCTTAACAATTAATACCCGGCCTAATTATCTGATTTATTACATGTTTTAAACCTATGTACATTTTTCCCTTTTAATCTCTTTTATTTTAGCCATTATAGTATTTATGGAATTTACTTGAACTAGTCGCGATGTCGCGCACCTGTTATTTTTGTACATATCGCAAATTGCGCCATGTGAAATGCACTCGCGATTTACAACATATTTATTTTAATTGTTTGAAGTTGTGGTCAAGTCACGTGAAACGCGGACTTGAATTGGGATTTACGTATCATGACCATGCCACGGGAACTGCACCCACAGTCACGATGATTTATTATTTAATCGCGCTTAAAAGCAAACCACGATGTTCATTGTAGTTTATTCATTTTTTCTTAAGGTCATTGGTTATGAAGAAGAAATATGGATAAAGTACCTAAAGCTTGAGATGGATCCAAAGACTATTGATTAGAACATTTTTGGGATAAGGTGTCAGTTAATAAGTTTATACTTGAGGATTGGGAATCTGAAAGGCAACTAAATTAGCTTATTCTAATGCTTTAGGAAATCTTTCATGCCTTATGTTTTCAAAACCGACAAATCATTCTAAAAGAAAACTGGACGACAATATTATAGCTCAAACAAAATAAAGTAAATGATTGAACGATGATCTTCTATCAGTTTAAACATTCAAAATTTGCACGAATAGCCACCCAAGCAACTATACTTTCGATTATAGAGTACATCGTCTTATGCTTAACATTACAACATTCATACTCCATTGAAGAATACAGCTTGGTTAACCTTTACTATGATCACAATTCTAACTGATGCCTAATAGCAACAAACAGAAGTAAAACTTCACTCAGGTCTTAAACTGTAAACCAACCTGTGGCCAGATCCGTAATTATGACCTCTAAATCCCTTATTTCGATCAGCAGTAGACTAGCCATCAAGTGACTATCAAACATTCATCCAGAGGAAAACACAAAATGAGAAACGATCATTAAGACATTTAAAGTCACTTGGTGTGGATCTGTGTTCTTCAATTCACAATTGTGACCAACTGGTGGTCACAGTTGCCAACTGATCAATGTCCTACAATAACCAAATTTCAGAATAACACACAAACATACTTCAATTCTAATTAACGAATAGGCATGATTCAAATAGATAACTAATACGTATTAACTTGAATAAGAAGTTCATGAATAAAGACTTAAAATCATGAATTTGAGAGAAAACAACAAATTTAGGTAGTCACACAGAATGTAGTGTAATTAAACAGACTCTTCATTCATTTAAGGAGCATAAAAGAGTTACAAGGAAGCATGACACATACCTAGCAACATAAATGAAATATTGATCATATAAAGGTCTAAAAATGCAAGGAATGAGCTCAACAGCACATGAACAACATACTTGATTCCAAATTCAGGTAAAAAATAGCTTAAAACCTAGTAAAGATGGTAGAAAAGCTTCTTCGACTCAGCAGGAGTAAAACACACTTCTTGAAATGTTTTTGAATTTAAAATCAGCTTTTTCTATTTCGTGTATGAAGATGAGAGTAAGAAGAGAGCGTGTATGCAAATGAGGGGGAGGAATTGAAAAATGCAAAAATGAAAAATGTCAAAATGAGGGGAATGTGTTTTCTGAAAATGCAGAATGAATAGTGTGTGTCTTTTTTTCTAGAGTGCAGAGATGAAAGGATCCCTCATATGAGAGTTTGTGTGAGCTTTTGATGTTGAAAAAGTCAGGGAATGTGTGAGAGATCTGTCAGCCCTTAAAAAATAGGGGAAAAACGTCTTCTTTAACATAATTGGACAACTGTCCATTCAGATTATTCCTTCCTCTTTAAACAGCCCCTTTAACTTCTGAATTTACCCCCTTTTACCAAAATTTGACCCATTTTTCTAATTTTATTGCATTTTAATCCCTTCTATTCTATTCTTGAACATTCAGGCTGTTATGATAGATTCTTTCACATTTGATTCCCAATTGACCCCTTTATCTTCTACTATTTACCACTTCTCTTTTACTTTCTTCTTTTACCTCTTCTTAATTTCAGAAATCCTAGACTAGGCTTAAATCAAAAGGACTCCAAACGCACTGCCCAGACCCAAATTTTTATTTCTTTCAGTCAAACCAAATCAAACTATCCTAAATTGATTAATCAACAATAAAACCTTATCTTAATCAACTATGGTTATGATAAAACAAGTAAAACAGAAATTCACTTAAGTGACTGGCAAATCAGCGATTAACAATAAGCAATCAAGCAATTAACACCTAAAAATTAATGTACGAGTTTGATTATTTACCAATTGAAGAAATCTAAGAAATCGCAGAATTGACAGACCAATAGACATGAGGCAACAAAGATCAATAACAAAAAATTGTAAGCAGAATGGAGCATAGAAATATACTTATTGAACTAAACGGGATGGCGAAGTGATTTCTGGCAAACAACGTGGATTGTAACATGAGCACTGGCCGGAATTACATGGCTAGTTCTACATGTAGCAATTCTCATCGCATGCATGAAAAAAGAAAGAGACGGAGGTTCGAGGTGGTTCTGGCCAGATCTGATAGCTTCAAAATGAGCTAAAACTTACATTAATCAAGTGCTCTTGACAAGAGCAATCGATCAATGTCAGTTTCAAGTCAAAACGATCAAGAGACACTAAAGAAATCAAAGAGGAATGAAACTAGGTTTTTTTGAAATTTCTCATATCTGAAAATCAAGGAAATCTAGGGTGTTCTGAAGGAAACTGAAAGGGGATATGGGATGGGGAGAGGACGGGGATTTAGGGTATTAATTTGAGGGGGTTTGAAGTGGTGCCGCCATTGTGGGAGATTTCCGGCAGCGGCTCTGAGAGAGAGTGATAGAGATGAAAGAGATGGGTGAAATGAATCTTCTCTAGGGTTTTGGGGTGGGGCTGTTCGGACACTTTTAACTGGATGGGAATGAGTTCCGGTCCGTTAGATCTAGGGGCAATCAACGGTTGGGATTGATTTTGGGAAACGGGGTTGTTATGAGTGGTCTTGTGGGTCAGAGGAATATGGACCGGATTTATGGGGGAACTGGGCTTGGGTGAAATTTATGAATAAAGTTGGGCCACCTGAAATTAAATGGCCCAATTCCGTAGACCTCTCTTTTGCTTTGTTTTAATTCTCTAATAAACACTTTGGTCTAATTAACACTAATTCCTAGAATTGATTTAAACACCCATTTCACCTAATGAATTACTAACTAAGCAACATAACTAGTTATGCATACCTAAGGATGTAGCAACTAATGCACTATTGATCCTCTTTTCTCTTCTTTTTTCTTTTTTTCTTTTTAATAATGCAATTAAAAGGTGACTAAATCCTAAAAAAAAATGCAATTGAAGACCTAAATGCTATGAAATAAAGATTTAAATATTTTTATGATTTTAAGATATTAAATATGCACAAAAATACAACTAAATGCAAACAAACAATTAAAGAGAAATTCCTAGAAATTCTATAAAACCAAAGACAAAAATTGTTTTTTTTTTTTGTGGGTTTTGTAGGAGTATTTTTGTAGGGCCAAAATTACGTGCTCACAACAAAACACACCCTTTAACTTTTCTTTTTTTATTTTACTCCTCATAAGAAACTTTTACGATCATACAAATATTATATAGACTTATGTATCACAGCTTCCATATATACATTTTTCTATAAAAGCCAAGTTTTTTTTAGAATCCATTTTCATGTTATATTTTACTTGTCTATAACAGTTTTTTTGTACATATAGCAATAATATTTAGATTACTCGTCTATAACACCTATGTAAAATCTCTAAGATTACCAATAATAAGTCTAGACTAAATATTTTGAATGTTCAATGCACCATTTATGATGAAAAATATTATGTTAGTCTATACTTTCATAAATAAAGTTTTCATTCAATTCCAACTAAAAGATATGCTTATATAAATTTCGTTCAACTGCACAAACAAAAGTGTTGACGAAGAACATAAAGATTCAATTATTAAACTCTTAGATTGCATTCAAGGAAAAACTATTAAATATTCTTTTGCTGAAAATTTGGACATAAAGCTTCGTCAATTAAAACGTTATATCGTCGGTTAAGACAAGAATCTACAAGTACAACGTTCTCCATCGATTTTAAAAGAATTTAGTTCTCAAGTAGCTTCAAAAGTGTGGCTTAGAGTTTAAATTTTAAATAATTAATTATGAATTTATCAATAATATGTTTTTTTTTTTTATTTAATTAGTAAATTTGCATATCTTTTGAGATTTTAAGTTTGAATAATTTCTTATTTTTTATATGTAACATTAAAAAAGAAAAAAATAACTTTTGGATAATTATTGTCTATAACAAGCAAATATTTATTAAACATTGTTACATTTGTAGAACAACCATTCACTATAATAGCCAAAAAATATCCTAAAAAATGATACCGTTATAGAGAAATTTGACTGTAAAAATATTAAAAACCACAAATTTAAAAAATCTATTTTTCCTTCATAAATTCCATACCGAATCAAATTATGTTACGTACATTAAAACAGATGGAGTATATACTTTGTCAATTGATTTTGTGACCCATTATAATTTTTTGTTTAGTTTTATGTTAAATATACCTATATATACTTATTTTTTTACATCTAACAAATCTGAATTTTTATTTCGTCTCACGTTTGTTTTTACCTATATATACTTGTTTCCTTCTATAATACTCTAGATTTTCACAAATCTTATTCAATCAAGATTTCAACTCTCCTTTGCATGATTATTCGAGTGCAGTAAAAATAAAATAATCAAACACCACTATTCTTGTTTGATTAAAATTTTTCCTACGTTTGTTTTTACCAAATCTGTAAGGATGTGAAAACTTTGAAGTTTCAACTAACAACACACAAAAAACAAAAATATCAGCATAACGGACGATGGCCACAATTAATGGAGGACAATTTATTGACTCAAAGTATTAATTTATACAAAAATAAAAAATAACTTATTTACTGTTATTGTCAAGATAGCAACTTATATAACCACAATTAATTCCAATACTGAAACTGTTTTTCTCATTAACAAGGCTGTTATTCTTATTTCATATAGTAGATAGAGTAAATGCTTCACATACATGAATCAATATACGTCTAAGTCTAAATCTCCAAGCAACTATATAATAACTCTTCTCACCTTGTTAATTTTAAGTGGCTATTTCTGTATTGAAGTCTCATAGCAAAAAATGGTGCAAAAAATCTCCATTTTCCCTCTCTTCTTCATAATAATAACATGTGGAGCTATCTTAGTAAAAGCTGAGCTTACAAAAATTCCAAAAAGGCCTTATCTTAGATATAATCCTGGCCTATTGCCACAATGGAGTCTACTTCAAAAAAGCAAAGGGATTACTATAAATCCAGGTGAAGATGACACTGACCCTATAATTGGAGAAATTGCTTCTAACCCTAATTTTGGAAATTTGAAGAAAAGCTCGATTGCGCCTAACAGACCTTATTTTAGAGGTAATCCTAAACATGTTGTTAGTCCTGCCTCTTGTCAGACTTTTAATACTGGCTTTGGAGATTTGAAGAGAAGCTCGATTGTGCCTAAGAGACCTTATCTTAGAGGTAATCCTAGGATATTACCACGAAGTGTAACGTTTCATAAAGCTATTAGCCAAGGACTTTTTGAAAATCATGGTGCTGTTAGGCCTGCCACTAGTAAATTGAAGAAACGCTCAATTGTGCGTAAGAGGCCTTATCTTCGAGGTAATCCTGGAATATTGTCACGAGCATTTCATAAAGCTAATAGCCAACAATTTTTCCAAAACCATGGTGAATATGCTGCTAGTCCTGCCTCGACTGAATTGAAGAGAAGCTCGATTATTGGGATATTGCCACGAGGTGTTACATTTCATAAAGCTAATAGTCAACGGCTTTTCCAAAGTCATGACGAACATACTGTTAGTCCTGCCCTTAGTGAATTGAAGAAAAGTCCGATTCCCGGAATATTGCCACAAGGTGTTACATTTCATAAAGCTAATAGCCAACGGATTTTCCAAATCCATGGCGAATATGCTGTTAGTCCTGCCCCTAGTGAATTGAAGAAAAGTTCGATTCCCGGGATATTGCCACAAGGTGTTACATTTCATAAAGCTAATAGCCAACGGCTTTTCCAAATCCATGGTGAACATGTTGTTAGTCCTGCCCCTAGTGAATTGAAGAAAATCTCGATTCCTGGGATATTGCCACAAGGTGTTACATTTCACAAAGCTAATAGCCAACGACTTTTTCAAAATCATGGTGAACATGTTGTTAATCCTGCCCCTAGTGAATTGAAGAAAATCTCGATTCCTAGAATATTGCCACAAGGTGTTACATTTCACAAAGCTAATAACCAACGGCTTTTTCAAAATTATGATGAACATATTGTTAGTCCTGCCCCTAGTGAATTAAAGAGAAGTTCGATTTATGAGATATTGCCACAAAGTGTTACATTTCATAAAGCAATTAACAAAGGATTTTCTCCAAACCATGCTGAAGATGATGTCGATCCTGCCATTAGAGAGACTCCTAATCAACACTTTGTAGATTTGAAGAAAAGCTCGATTGTACTTGATTTGCCAAGAGTTAAAACTCCTTAAGAATAATGTATCCTGAGAGGTAGGGAGTAGAAGCTAAGATCTAAATAACCAATATGATTGAAGCCACCTATCTTTCATTTTCAGGAAAATTGTCTTCTTATCTTACATCATAGAAGAAAAAAAGGAGTTTATTTTCAAATATATCAGTCCACCTAAAAATTGTAAATCAATAAAACAGCTCACTTGGGTTTAGTTTGTTGCTTCTCTTGATTCTGTTGTTCTAGATAAAAACTTCAAAGTTGGAACTACGTAATTATTATTTAGAGTAGCATGGTACACAAAGTATTTCGTATTCACGCAGTTTCGAGAAAGGGCCGTACCCCAAAGATATAATGTAGACAACCTACCCTAATGCAAATATTAATGGCTGTTTCCACGACTCGAACTCGTGACCTATAGGTTACACGGAGACAACTTTATTATTGCTCTAAGACACCCCTTCCACGTAGGTAATTATTATTTAAAAAAGAAAAAGAAAAAAGCTGGCCCAAGTTTTCCCATTGTATTCTCTTATCCCTCTTAACGATTTAGAAATTCTCCGTTTTGTAGGATTTGTTAATATTTGCAATCCCTAAATGCTTAATTTTCTGCCAAATCGTTCTTCGTAGCTGGGTTAGATCGTCTTATTTCTTATTCTAAAGATTTATTACTGAAAAACTTATCTTTTAACCAAATAACATGCTCAAAATGGAAATTTCAATTAGTGAGAAATGTACAATATACAATTATTATCGAAAAATCACTTCCAAATACTAATGGGATTTTTTCATGTCTATATATATAAAATTTAAACTTATTTACCTTATTTATCTAGGTTTTCCTATTTCGGAAAGTAACTAACGTTTGTTTTACAATTGGAGGAATTTAGTGATTATAAATCAAAATATTGCAAAACACAGGCTGTGAACATCATTTTAGGCTGTCCAAAAATTCTTCATAAATAAAATTAAAAAGAAGAAACACGTACTATAACATGCCAATTATAATTACTCAACTTGTATTTCTAAGATTTTACTTCTTATGTCAAATTTATATTTACTTTATATTATATTTTAAGCATCGTCGATCTATTATATACATGCATTGTTTTTCAAAAGAAAAATATTTCATATATATTACTGCATATATTTTTCTGATAAAGCAGTGTCGCGTGTATAATATCACTAGACTTCAAACCCATGACACTATAATTAAATTAAGCAGTATTTAGCTTTGCCACGAGCCAATGAACTTTGATTGAATCATCCATTTAGAATGTCATAAGTTCATTTCTGAACATCTGAATGAAAAACTATAAATAATCCATTAATTACAAAAGTCAAAGTAAAAACTCAAATTTGTAATTTGTTAGCCTAGCATTTGCTTTCTAGAATTCTCTATTTTTAACTTAGAGTTAGGATGCAAGGGAATCCACTGTCAAAAATTCAGAACTTATAGAGCGTATAATTTTCAGTTAGATTAAATTAGAATAAAATATTAGTAATTTACTGATTTTCTGAAGCAATTGGAATGTGGCGACTCATAGGTTGTTTTGAGTGCTAGCCTTTATTCCTTATTTCCTAGACCTCCATTAGCTCCATTTGATGATTCTTGGTTTGCGTGTATGGTCTGTGTCACTTTTTTGAAAAAGTTTTACGTAAAATTTGAAGAAAATATGATTTTTGACTTTAAAAACAACTTGAGTTGACCACGGTCAACATTTTATGTAAACGACCCCAGATCGGTGTTTTTACGATTCCGGTAGGTCTGTAATGTGATTTTAGACTAGAGCGTATGCCCGATTGAAACCGGATGTCTCTAGGTTGATTTGACTCATTTGCGGAAAGCTAATAATTTGAAAGTTTGAAATTTCCTAGTGTTGGCCTAAGTAAGTTAGTTTGGATGATTGATAAAGGAACTCAAGCATGAACAAGGTCCATACACAGTGCACACACATAGACACGGGAAGATTCGAGCACAAGACATGCACGTGAAGGAGATAAGCTTAAGTGGTTATATCTGATATCTACTGAACGAAAATATTGCATAATTGATAAGGAGCAGAACTCCTTACTCGAAGAGAACTCTATCATAAATAAGGGAAGAGTTAGAAGTTCAAGATAACTAGACCTCTTCCACCAAGGAAGATTAAAGCATTAGACTTCTAGTTATTTCCTATTCAGGATGTTCCCATTTTACAGATATGCACAAATGCTGAAGTTAAACGTGAGTTGAGAGCAAAATAACAAGGCATTTTGCAAGCAATTCCTGTGTGATTCAAGTGTGCGAACCTGAAGCTACATGAACTAGATAGAAGAACCAGTTCCAAGTGTCTGTCTTTTATTCTAGTTCAATTATAGTAGGGCTTTTGAGTTGTACCTTTCAGCTTTCTTAGAAGCATTTGTACGAGGTACACTGAGTGTAGTGTTCAAGTTAGAGTTAACTTGAAATTGTCGCAACTGTCTGAGGCTGGTTGCCTCGAAGGTTAAAGGTAATCCTTAGGTTTACAAAAGTTATGTAAACACTGTTTTAATCTCATAGATTTAGTGAAGTGCTGGGAAAAATCCTACTGGGTAGTAGGTCGTGGTTTTTTCACCTTTTGAGCCAGGTGTTTTTCATGTAAAAATACTTGTGTTCTTTACTTTCTGCATTTATTATTTCGCGACAGCAGTATAAGGAACACATAAAAGAACCACGTCCTTATATAATGTGTGCACGCGAAAACTTGGACACCACACAAATCACCCCTCCTCTTGTGTGGTATTGAAGTATAAAACATCAATTGGTATTGTTGATACCCAATTTTGCCCTCACATTTTACAAATATCATATATATTTTTCAAAATATCATTCTTGCGCCATCACCAATTTACAAGAGTCATATAAGTATTTTTTTATAATTTTTCATAATTTTTAAGGGTTTAAAATCGAGTTTCTTCCATTTAAATTATTCAAATATTCATTAATTATCCTTTCAAATTATTTTGTGATGACTTAATCATCCAAATTTATTTTACACCCACATATATATTTTATAACATTTTTACTTCATTTCATATAATACATTTGTATTTTGTTTTTAGCTATTTGTACAATTTTGCAATAATAGCTTGTATTCTATACATAATTACATTATTTATATTGTTATACTAAAATAGCATTTCTTAATATTTTTGTAATATTGGGATATTATTTTCAATCCTTTACTACATAAGTAATATTTTTATTACTTATAAATTATTTTAAATATTTTTTGCATATTTAATTTCATAGCCCAATTCTAAGCTAATTTCGGACCAAATTACAAGCCAAAACACTTAGCCCACTTTATCTAAACCCTCAGCGGCGCAACCAAAGGACCCGTTACTTTCAATCCGTCCTGTTTCCTATTTAATCTTGACCATTGATCTCAGATGATCAACGACCCATAATGAACTAGCCATTCTCCTCATATCTCCCCAACCCAAACCCTAGAGACAAATCCCTACCTAGCCGCCTCCGTTTTCTCTCGTCTCTCCTCCTTCCTCCTTCAGAAACCCTAGTCGCCTTACCTAATCTTCTCCAAATACGATCAAATCATGGATTCCTTCTGTGATTTACTTACCTTTTACGCGTTACCTCGCTGTTATCGACAATACTATTACTTAGTACGTGCCCTATTTTTGGCTAATACCACTCTCTGAATCAAGGGAAATCGTCTTCGTCCTTCGAGATTTGGACGATCTTTCATCTATATACGCTCACTACCATGCCATATGGTCCCGATTCAGTAAGACTTTTGACTATTTGTGTTCTCCCTTTGAACTAGGGTTTGCACAATTTTCTCCTAAGTTGATTCTGAGTGATTTTGCATGCTTCTTTTTCCTTATTTGTGTTCGATTGACTATATTTCCTCTTTTGTGTGTTGATCTTTACTACAATATAAACCCCCTTCCCGTTCCCCTTTCTAAGTCGTAACTACTATTTTTGATTACTGTTACTATCACTATTCTCTCACTCGTTCTATATTAATCTAAGACCTCGATTTTGGACGGCTGAAAGCCAAGGCCATCGGATTCTGATTATTTCAACCTCTCTCAGTGTGAGCACTACCCTGGGTTCATCTGAAGCCCTTGGGAACTCTAACACACTGAGAACTTTGGGGTTCTGCTTCTCTCTTTACCATTGAAGCATTACTAGAACTATATTGCTTATTTGCTTGTTTGATTATTCGCGACTGGTAGGTAAGTCTCCTAGGCCACACGATTTTACTCTCTTTGGTTGTATTACATGTTCTTCTAATTCATGTCCCTGAAACTTCTATGAAGCACTACTCTACTATGCCACTTTGTTTGTAACTCCGCTTGCTCTAAGGTCTTCTTATGTCTCGATACTGAACTTGCTTGGATTCCAGTCATGAGATGAATTTGGCATATGTACTTGCATGAATGATTCTCTACTTCTCCTAAACTTGTTTATTCTGCTGTGTTATGCTGATACCTGAGACCAATCCTAAGTTTGTTTCTCTGCCTTATTATGGGTTCTTATGATACTCTTGGAAATATTCTACTAAATCATTCATGCCTAACCTGCTGCCCTTAGGGTTCTACCATTCATTACGACTTGTTCTTGTGCAATTTATGTTTTTTTATTTTTTTATTTTTTCTTTTGTTGACATTCCTCAGGATTAGTTAAAACCTTTAGAGTAGACTTCACAACTAGCCTTTTCTATGTGGTCAAATATTGTTGTATCTGATGCCTATTTGTCTTACTTCTAAAATTGTTGTGCCTCTTATATTGTGGCTGATGTTTAACCTGTTAAAGTTCTCCCCTGCCCAGTCAAGTGATTGTTCAATCATGGATTTTTTCTGTTAAGATGTTTTCATTAGATTTTCATGTTAGAACCTTCATGTTTAGGCTATGCTCTATTATTCTCCTAGCTTTCATGATCAAACTTTTTGTTTGAAAGTTGCTTTAGGCTGGTTCTGGCCATGTTATTGTTTGGAACTTCATTTGAAATAGTTTTCTATCCCATGATGATCGATCATGTCCCCTAACTTCTAAAATGCAAACATGAACTTGCTTATGTGTACCCTGCTAATATGTCTTATGACTTTGTCTATATGTCTAAGTGAGAATTAGTGTTACAATCCTAAGAACTAAGTGTGTGGGCTTCCTACTCTGTTAAATTAATTCAATGTATAGTTTGTTTCTTGTGTGGTCAAGTTTGAAATTTAATTAGGATATATGTCATTCGTTTGGGTGTGGTGTTTGGTCATATATGTTGTTGGACTTGGCTGTTGGATTCAGACTTACTATACTATTCCTATGAGCAGGGAATTTGGGTCTACTGGTCGTATGAAAGAAGAGCTGTTGAAGGCCCAAAAAAAGCACTGGATTATTTCATGTTGGGCTTGTCACTGTTCAATTGGGCTTATAGTTGTTTTCTTTTGTAACTATTCATATTTGAGTTTGTATTATTCCATTTGGGCCTGTAATAATTTACAATAACGAATAATCGGAAAATTAGTGAAGGGGGCTGGGGTTCTAATTCTCGCATGAACAGGCAGAAACATGTCTATAGGATTTAATTGCCTTGTTTGCTATTTATTTGACATGCTTTGATTCCATACACTAACAAAAATCATGCCTATAGGAATCACACACTTCACTTAACTTGTCTAATACTTGTACACTATTCAAAGCATGCTAGTTTACATAGTTACTATACATATTTCCATGTCTACTACTCTGCACTCTTGGACCACATTTTTATAGAAATCAAACGCCTTGCTTAATTATCAGACAACATGCATATAGGATACAATAACATATGTTTTTGCTAATGCTCATCTAGATACCATGTGTATAGGGCTTCAACTAATCAATCAATCAGTCGCTTTTATTGCTTTTAGTATACTGCTCATCTAGATATCCTGACTATATGATCTTAATCGACTAATCAATTATTTTTTTGCTTCATTGTATTGCCACACTTAGATGAAATGCCTATAAGGATAAGGTGTTATAAAATTGATTTCAACTGTCAACTATTAGAAATCCTGCCTATAGGATACTGTTACTCGTCTTAGACAACATGTTTATAAATCAAACGTCGTTATCCCTGAGCTTTCGAACAGTCTTACTGCCTCATTGCACAAACAATGTGGATGTCATGCCTATAGGTTTGTAATACCTTTAATCTGCAAATCCGTTAATCTAAAGTTGCAATGCTTCCTGTACAATGCTGGAAGTGAGAATCTCATAGAATCAAGCCTATAGGACTTAATGGCTTAATTCTAAAATTGTCTACTGCCTAATCTGCCCCTGTACATTTGCTGTTCATGTGTGAGGGTTAACTTGAGCCCTTTATTGTCTTTATGTGAAGTCCTATATATTTTGAATGTGCACCTAGTTTTATCATTTTTGAGCATCCTAAGCAGAGCCTAGAACCACCAATTAGTAGGTCAAAGCCTCCTGGACCATAGGCATGGGACGGGTAGTGCACACATAGAACATGACCTAGAATTGAATTAGAGCGCTTTTAAGTAAACAACTTTAATATAGTAATCGAGTAGCAGAAGATGATAGTTTGTACCCGCTGAACAATATGAGCAACCCTTACCTTAAGAGAGTTGCGAAGTATTATTTATGTTGCACGGGGTGATCCTTTAGGCTAAAAACTTAGGACCCCCCCCCCCAATATGTTTATTGTTCACACTTAGTCATCGTATATAGACTAATTAGGTTATATATTGTAACCTCCAAAAACTTGTATTGATTATCTATATATTTTAATTGCTGTCCGATTTTCTTTACACTTGTTCATAATAGAACCTTTACAATCCATATCTTCCCTCACTAATATGATCATTTAGGACAATTGTAATCCGGTAATCCCGCATAATGTAAACTTCGATCGGGACCGACAGTTGTGGACCTCGAAGAGTTCCTAACACCTTCTCTTAGAGGTAATTTGAGCCGTTACCCGATCTTTGGTGACCTTGACTAGTTAAAATAGTGTTATTTGCAAATAGGTGCCCCAACGCACCTTAAAATCGTTAGGTGGAGACTCTTCTCTTTTAATACCCATTTAAAAGATTTGTCACATGTCGAAATCCACTTTCGAGAGAAAAAGGGGCGCGACAGGATGGCGACTCTGCTGGGGATTTACACTTAGGCTCTTACCATAACGAAGTTGACTTATGCGGATTATTTGATGACCTGTACATCCTTTCCCTTATTTTCCTTTACTTGTTTAAATCGCTATGACATGTACATCTCCTCACCTTATTTCCCTTTATTTGCTATGAAATGCACATCCTCTCTCCATTTCCTTCATCTTGTTTAACGCTGCTATATCATGTTTCTCCCATCCCTATCCCCTTATTTGTTTCATTTAATTCCCGCACATGTTTATGAGTTAAACTGACTTCTCTCTTTTGTTATTTCCTTTTCTTTTCTATCTCCTATACTGATTTTACGCACTTCCATCATGCAAATATGTCACGACCCGAAATCCCAACCCGATCGTGATGGCGCCTCTCATGAAGACAAGGCCAGCCAAGCTCATTTAAACGGTTAAACAGTATGAAATTAATATAAATATGGTTTAATAACCGTGACTTGCGGAAAAACATAGTGAACCATCCCGACTACAGCCCGAACCGGGGTGTCACAAAGTCATGAGCAACTAATGCAATCCTACAAAAAAGATTGCTATTACAATATCTCTGGCACAGTTGTTTGAAGAAAACGGAAATAACAAGATGAAAGAGATACGGGGCTGCAGACGCCAACAGCTACCTCGTGGTCTCTGAATCACTGCCCTGACAGTAGTAGTCAATACCTCGGAGCGGAACCGATAACGCCTGAATCTGCACACATGGTGCAGGGAGTAATGTGAGTACTTCCAACTCAGTGAGTAAAAATTATAAATAACAACTGAAGGTAAGAAAACACATAAGGCATACAACAATCCACAATGAACAGTAAAACATATAAATGTCTCAAATAAATAACATGAAGTAAAGGAAAACAACAATACCAGCACAACAAAATACATTACATAGCATGACTCTCGTGGCGGCGTGCCACCCGATCCCATGGGTACCCTACGCTCACTGTGGGGGGTGCAGACTCCGGGAGGGGCTTCTTACGGCCCAAGCGCAACATCTCGTGACGTCGTGTCACCCGACCCATTCACATCACATCTCGTGGCGGCGTGCCACCCGATCCTATTTACATCATTTAAAATGTCATTTAAATTTCAAAACTGAGTTCAAGTAATGATTCAAATCAGTTAGAAAATAGTGATAAATACCCCTGGATGGCTCACACAACCGGCACGAAGCCCAAATATGGCAATCAGCTCAAACCAAGACGATAACAAGTAAGTTTCAATCAATTGCATAGTAAAATCATCCATCGGGATGGACCAAGTCACAATCCCCAGTAGTAAACGACTCCATGCTCATCATCGAGCGCGTGCCTCACTTCAATATAGCACTACGATGTGCAATTCGGGGTTTCAAACCCTCAGAACATCATTTACAATCATTACTCACCTCAAACCGGCTAAATCCTTAGCCCACGACGCCCTTGCTCTTTGAATTGGCCTCCACGTGCGTCGAATCTATCCAAATTCAAAACAATTACGTCACAATATGTTAAGGGGACAAAGCCCACACGAAAACAATATAAATAACAAAGAAATCCCGAAATTATCAAAACCCGAGCCCCGGGCCCACTTCTCGAAATTCAGTAATTTTCACCTCCACGGGTTTCTTATCTTCCCACGAGTTCAACAATACGAGATTTATCGAATTTCGACATCGGTTCGACCTTCAAGTCTTAAAATCTAAGCTTAGGGTTTTTCTACAATTTCCCCAACTTAATCACAATCATAAGCTAGAATAGCAGTAGGTTTGGGTAATTTGCCCAAGTTTAAGTCTAGAAAACTTACCCCGATATTTTCCCTTGGGAATCTTCCAAGAATTGCCCCCAATACTTGCTTCGACTCGAGCTCTATAGCTCCAACAATGTTCAAGATGGTCAACACTCTTCCTCTTGAGAATTTGTCCAAGAAATGTCCTTTGGATGTAGTTTTAAGGTTGATTTGTTGTGATTTTATGGTGTTTGGAGGTGTTTCTCTTTGTGGGTATCGAAAATGGGTCTTGCATGGAAAATGGGCACTGATCTTCTATTTATAAAGGGGCCAGAAATCGAGACAAAAACGCCCCTGTCAGGCCCTATATGCGATCGCATATCTGTTGCATAACAGATATGCAGTCCGCATTTTGGACGCAAACATCGCAGATTGATCCCTAGCCTTCATCGCAAATTCGATGTTAAGCAGGGTTTGCGGTTCGCATTTCTATTATGCGATCGCATTCTTGACCGCATTTTCGACATTAAATTTCGGTCTCAGTCTGCGGTCTCTGTGTCAAGAATGCGGTCCGCATTTCGTGTTTGCGGTTCGCATTTCTGGTCGCATTCTTGACGCGAATCTTGCCCAGAAATCTGTTTGAGTTTGCTATCCCATTGTGAGATATGCGGTCCGCATTTGAGGTATGCGGTCCGCATTCTCGCATCTGGTTCTTCTGCTACTTCTTTTCTAAGGGTGAATTAGTCCGTTTAACCACCCAAAACTCATCCGAGGCCTCCGGAAACTCAACCAAACATGCCAACATATCCCATAACATTATTCAAACTTGTTCCAACCATCGGGACGCCCAAAACAACCTCTCAACACCAAATTCGCGTTGGATTCAAGCCTAAGGATTTCAAAATCTTCAAAATCGCTCTTTTGATCTAAAACCAACCAAACCACGTTCGAATGACCTGAAATTTTGCACACAAGTGATAAATTACATATTGAAGCTACAACAACTTTCGGAATTCCATTCCGACCCTCGGATCAAAATCACGCCTATCAACCGGAAATCGCCAAAATTCTAACTTCGCCAATTCAAGCCTAATTCTACACGGGACCTCCAAAATCAATTCCGATCACACTCCTAAGTCATAAATCATCTCCCGAAACTAACCGAATCATCAGAAATCACATCCGAGCCCTCTAACTTATAAGTCAACATCCGATTGACTTTTACAACTTAAACCTTCTTGAAAGAGACTAAGTGTCTCATTTCTTACCAAATCTACTCCGAACGCAACCCATTCAACATGATTACATAAAACACGGGTAACGAAGCATAATATAGCAGAAATGGGGAAAACGGAGCAGTAAATCACGAGACGACTAGCTGGGTCATTACATTCTCCGCCACTTAAACAAACGTTCGTCCTCGAACGAGTTAAGAAACATACCTGAAGTCTCAAATAGGTGAGGGTATCTTCTCCGCATCTCCCGCTTGGTTTCCCAGGTAGTCTCCTCCACGGACCGACCTCTCCATTGAACTTTCACTGAAGCTATCTCCTTGGACCTCAACTTTCGAACCTGACGATCCAAAATCGCTACTGGCTCCACCTCATAGGTCAAATTATCATCCAACTGAATCGTGCTGAAGTGCGAAATATGAGACGGGTCTCCAATATACTTCCGGAGCATCGAAACATGAAATACTGGCACGTGTGAGCTGTCTGACCCACCGTTGGCAAGCTCATAAGCCACCTCCCCGACTCTTCGAAGCACCTCAAACGGCCCAATGAACCGAAGACTCAGTTTCCCCTTCTTCCCGAATCTCATAACACCTTTCCTGGGCGAAACCTTCAGCAAGACCTTCTCGCGAACCATGTAGGACACATCTCGAACATTCCTATCGGCATAACTCTTTTGCCTCGACTGTGCTGTACGGAGCCTCTCCTGGATTGTTTTCACCTTCTCCAAAGCATCCTGAACCAAGTCAGTCCCTAGTAGCCTAGCTTCACCGGGCTCGAACCAACCAACCGGAGATCTACACCGCCTCCCATACAAAGCCTCATAGGGAGCCATCTGAATACTTGACTGATAGTTGTTGTTATAAGCGAACTCTGCAAGAGGCAGGAACTCATCCCATGAGCCTCAGAAATCAATAGCGCATGCCCGTAGCATGTCCTCTAATATCTGGATGGTACGCTCGGACTACCCATCCGTTTGAGGATGAAACGCTGTGCTCAATTCCACCTGAGTACCCAACTCCCTCTGCACGGCTTTCTAGAACTGCGAAGTGAACTGAGTACCTCTATCTAAAATGATAGGAACTGGAATAGGCAGTACACACAGGAATGAAGTGCGTGGACTTGGTCAGCCGATCCACAATTGCCCAAATAGCATCTAACTTCTTCAAAGTCCGTGGGAGTCCAACAACGAAGTCCATAGTGATCCGCTCCCATTTCCACTCGGGAATGGCTATCTGCTGGAGCAAACCACCCGGTCTCTGATGTTCATATTTTACTTGCTGACAGTTGAGACACCGAGCTACGAATCCCACAATATCCTTCTTCATCCTTCTCCACCAATAATGTTGCTTCAAATCCTGGTACATCTTTGCGACACCCGGATGAATAGAATACCGTGAGCTATGGGCCTCCTCCAGAATCAACTCTCGGAGTCCATCCACATGGGTACACAGATCTGGCCCTGCATCCTCAACACTCCATCGTCGCCGATGATCACATCTTTAGCATCATTATGCTGGACTCTGTCCTTAAGGACAAGAAAATGGGGATCGTCATACTGACGCTCCCTGATGCGATCGTATAACGAGGACCGAGAAAGCACGCAATTCCGAGATGTCTAATCTCACAAACCTATTGGCCAAGGTCTGGACATCGACTGTGAGAGGTCTCTCTCCAATTGGAATGTATGCCAAACTCCCCATGCTCACTGCCTTTCGGCTCAAAGCATCGGCCACCACGTTGGCCTTTCCTGGATGGTATACTATAGTAATATCGTAATCCTTGAGCAATTCCAGCCATCTCCGCTGCCTCAAATTTAGATTTTTTTGCTTGAACAGATGTTGAAGGCTACTGTGATTAGTAAATACCTCACAAGATACACCATACAAGTAATGCCTCCAAATCTTTAAAGCATGAACTATGGCAGCCAGCTCCAAATCATGCACGGGGTAGTTCTTCTCATGAGGCTTCAATTGACGAGAAGCATAAGCAATAACTCTACCCTCCTGCATTAATACACAACCGATCCCAATTCTTGAGGCATCACAATATACGGTATACGAACCCGAGGCTGACGGTAGCACCAATACTGGAGCTGTGGTCAAGGCTGTCTTGAGCTTCTGAAAGCTCTCCTCGCACTTGTACGACCATACAAATGGAACACCCTTCTGGGTCAATTTGGTCAAGGGAGACGCAATGGATGAGAAACCCTGAACAAACCGGCGATAATAGCCTGCCAACCCAAGAAAGCCACTGAGTTAAGCCAAAACTCGCACTTAGAGAATTTTGCAAAAAGCTTCTCCTCCCTCAATCTCTGTAATACAACTCGCAAATGTTCGGCGNGGAGTCCAACAACAAAGTCCATAGTGATCCGCTCCCATTTCCACTCGGGAATAGCTATCTGCTGAAGCAAATCACCCGGCCTCTGATGTTCATATTTTACTTGCTGACAGTTGAGACACCGAGCTACGAATCCCACTATATCCTTCTTCATCCTTCTCCACCAATAATGTTGCTTCAAATCCTGGTACATCTTTGCGGCACCCGGATGAATGGAATACCGTGAGCTATGGGCCTCCTCCAGAATCAACTCTCGGAGCCCATCCACATTGGGTACACAAATCCGCCCCTGCATCCTCAACACTCCATCGTCGCCGATGGTCACATCTTTTGCATCATTATGCTGGACTCTGTCTTTAAGGACAAGCAAATGGGGATCGTCATACTGACGCTCCCTGATGCGATCGTATAACGAAGACCGAGAAACCACGCAAGCCAATACCCGATTAGATTCCGAGATGTCAAATCTCACAAACCTATTGGCCAAGGTCTAGACATCGACTGCGAGAGGTCTCTCTCCAACTTGAATGTATGCCAAACTCCCTATGCTCACTGCCTTTCGGCTCAAAGCATCGGCCACCACGTTGGCCTTTCCCGGATGGTATAGTATAGTAATATCGTAATCCTTGAGCAATTCCAGCCATCTCCGCTGCCTCAAATTTAGATCCTTTTGCTTGAACAGATGTAGAAGGCTACGGTTATCAGTAAATACCTCACAAGATACGCCATACAAGTAATGCCTCCAAATCTTTAAAGCATGAACTATGGCAGCCAGCTCCAAATCATGCACGGGATAGTTCTTCTCATGTGGCTTCAACTAACGAGAAGAATAAGCAATAACTCTACCCTCCTGCATTAATACACAACCGATCCCAATTCTTGAGGCATCACAATATACGGTATACGAACTTGAGGCTGATGGTAGAACCAATACTAGAGCTGTGGTTAAGGCTGTCTTGAGCTTTTGGAAGCTCTCCTCACACTTGTCCGACCATACAAATGGAACACCCTTCTGGGTCAATTTGGTCAAGGGCGACGCAATGGATGAGAAACCCTGAACAAACCGGCGATAATAGCCTGCCAACCCAAGAAAGCTACGAATCTCTATGACCGAGGACGGTCTAGGCCAACTATGGACCGCCTCTATCTTCTTTGGGTCGACCTGTATACCCTCGCTGGACACCACGTGCCCCAAGAAAGCCACTGAATTGAGCCAAAACTCGCACTTAGAGAATTTTGCATAAAGCTTCTCCTCCCTCAATCTCTATAATACAACTCGCAAATGTTCGGCATGCTCTTCCTGATTACGCGAGTACACCAGAATATCATCAATGAATACCACCACGAACGAATCCAGATAAGGCCGAAATACATTGTTCATTAACTACATGAACGCTGCTGGGGCATTGGTTAGCCGGAAAGACATAACAAGAAACTCATAGTGGCCATATCTAGTCCGGAAAGCAGTCTTAAGAATATCTACATCCCTGATCTTTAACTGGTGATATCCTGAACGGAGATCAATCTTAGAGAACACTCGTGCTCCCTGAAGCTGGTCAAATAAATCATCCATGCGAGGTAAAGGATATTTGTTCTTGATTGTTTCCTTGTTCAGTTGCCTATAATCGATGCACATTCTCATCATGCCATCTTTCTTTTTCACAAATAGAACCGGTGCACCCCAATGTGACACACTAGGCCGAATGAACCCCTTATCTAGGAGTTCCTGAAGTTGCTCTTTTAATTCTTTCAACTTTGCTGGTGCCATACGATATAGTGGAATAGAGATGGGCTGAGTGCCCGGCACCAGGTCAATACCAAAATCAACATCCCTATCCGGTGGCATGCCCGGCAGGTCTGCAGGAAATACATTGGGGAAATACCGCACAACTGGAACAGAATCGATGCTTGGAGTCTCAGCTCCGACATCCCTCACAAATGCTAGGTATGCAAGGCAACCCTTCCCAACCATACGCTGGGCTTTCAAGTATGATATCACCCTACTAGGAATATAATCAGTCATGCCACGCCACTCGATCCGCGGCACACCCGACATAGCCAAAGTAACTGTCTTAGCATGACAGTCTAAAATAGCACGACATGGGGATAGCCAATCCATGCCTAAAATGACATCAAAATCTACCATGCTTAGTAGCAATAGGTCCACTCGGGTCTCCAGACCCCCAATAGTTACTACATATGACCGGTACACACGGTCCACAACAACAGTATCGCCCACCGGGGTAGACACATAAATAGGTAAAGCAAGAAACTCCCAGGGTGTACCCAAATAATGAGCAAAATATGATGACACGTGTGAATAAGTGGAACCGGGATCAAATAGTACAGAGGCATCTTTGTGGCAGACTGAAACAATACCTGTAATAACGACATCTGAAGCATTGACATCTATCCTGCCTGGAATAGCATAGAATCGAGCCTGGCCATCGCCTGCTTGACCTCCCCCTCTGGAGCGACCTCTGGCTGCCTGTCCTCCTCCCCTAACTGGCTGGGCGGGTGGTAAAGTAACTGGATCAGAAGTCGAGGGTTGACCCCTCTGTTGGAACGATCTGGCACCACGATGAGGACAATACCTCCGTATGTGGCCCATCTCGCCACAGTCATAGCAGTTCACTGGTGTTCTAGAAGATGCACTCGGCCTAGAAGGACCCTGGGCCGACGGAGCATGAGCTGGAAGAGCGTTGAGTGATGACTGGCCCTGCTGAAATCCATGATAACCACGACCTGCCGATGCCCCACTATACCCTGGCGAGCTAACTGAGCAGGCCCGAAGGAACGACCTCTACTCAGCTGAAACTGGCCTCTCGAAGGAGTACCACTGTAACTACCCGATCCTCGAGGCCTCTTAGCCTCCCTTTCCTCTCGTTCCTAACGGCGAACCGTCTCACTTCCTCGATAGTAGCACCCAATACTCTCTCCCTGGTCATAAGAATACGGAGATTATAGTTAAGACCATCCACAAACCTCCTGATCCTTTCAGGATCAGTCGGAACCATCCAGACAGCATGTCGAGCCAACTCAGAAATTCTTGACTCATATTGCGACACAGTCATATCCCTTTGTAGCAACCATTCGAACAGTCTACACAGCTCCTCTCTGCGAGACTGCGGCACATACTTCTCCAAGAAAAGAGAGGAGAACTGCTGCCAAGTAAGGGGCGCTGCATCAACCGGCCTACGCCTCTCTTACGCCTCCCACCAATTAAAGGCAGCTCCCATGAACTGAAATGTGGTAAATGCCACACCACTAGACTCAAGAATCCCGGCTGTCAAGAGCATTCGCTGACACTTGTCAAGAAAACCTTGGGCATCCTCGCCCTCAGTACCACTGAATGACGGAGGCTGGAGTCTGCCAAACATCTCAAGGCGACACTGCTCATCATCTGGCATAACTGGTACTATGAATTCCTGAGCCGGTGCAACTGGCTGGGCTGGAGGTGCCCCCGGCATCTGGAGTCCCTGCACTACCTGCTCAGGCGTGCGGGCAACTGGAGTCTGATTGCCTCCCCCGGCCTGTGAGGTAGTTGCGGCTGTGGTGGCTGAAACTGCCTGAGCTAGGCAAGTGCAAACAGATAATATCTGAGCCAAGGTCTCCTGAAGACCTAGAATAGCGATAGGCACAGCTGGTGCCTGAACTGGTGCTGCTGGAGCCTGTTCCTGAGCTGGGGCAGCTGGTAGATCAACAGATGCTGCCCTCGCCGCTCTGCTTCTACCACGACCACGACCGCGTCCATGACCTCTGGTTGCCTCAGTGGGTGGTACTGGTGGTCATCCACATCGTCCGGCAGTCCGCAGCCTCACCATCTGTGAGAGAACAGGATAGTAGAAGTTTTAGTGCCCGGATCAACAAGTTCGCATGATAAGAATTTCAAGAATATGGAATTTTCCTAGAAAGGTTCTGCAGCCTCTCGAAGATAAATACAAACGTCTCTGTATCGATCCGGGAGACTATACTAAACCCGCTCATGACTCGTGAGACCTATGTAACCTAGGCTCTGATACCAAGCTGTCACGACCCGAAATCCCAACCCGATCGTGATGGCGCCTTTCATGAAGACAAGGCCAACCAATTCAAACTGAACCTCATTTAAACGGTTAAACAGTACGAAATTAATATAAATATGGTTTAATAACCGCGACTTGCGGAAAAAGATAGTGAACTATCCCGACTACAGCCCGAACCGGGGTGTCACAAGTCATGAGCAACTAATGAAATCCTACTAACAAGATTGCTATTACAATATCTCTGGCACAATTGTTTGAAGAAAACGTAAATAACAAGATGAAAGAGATACGGGGCTGCAGACGCCAACAGCTACCTCTTGGTCTCTGAATCACCGCCCTGACAGTAGTATTCAATACCTCGGAGCGGAACCGATAACGCCTGAATCTGCACACATGGTGCAGGGAGTAATGTGAGTACTTCCAACTTAGTGAGTAAAAATTATAAATAACAACTGAAGGTAAGAAAACACATAAGGCATACAACAATCCATAATGAACAGTAAAACATATAAATGTCTCAAATAAATAACATGAAGTAAAGGAAAACAACAATACCAGTGTAACAGAATACATTACATAGCATGACTCTCGTGGCGGAGTGCCACCCGATCCCATGGGTACCCTGCGCTCACTGGGGGGGGTGCAGACTCCAGGAGGGGCTTCTTACGGCCCAAGCGCAATATCTCGTGAGGGCGTGTCACCCGACCCATTCACATCACATCTCGTGGCGGCGTGCCACCCGATCCCATTTACATCATTTAAAATGTCATTTAAATTTCAAAATTGAGTTCAAGTAATGATTCAAATCAGTTAGAAAACAGTGATAAATACCCCTGAAGGGCTCACATAACCGACACGAAGCCCAAATATGGCAATCAGCTCAAACCAAGATGATAACAAGTAAGTTTCAATCAATTGCATAGTAAAATCATCCATCAGGATGGACCAAGTCATAATCCCCAGTAGTAAATGACCCCACGCTCATCATCGAGCGCGTGCCTCACTTCAATATAGCACTACGATGTGCAATTCGGGGTTTCAAACCCTCAAAACATCATTTACAATCATTACTCACCTCAAACCGGCTAAATCCTTAGCCCACGACGCCCTTGCCCTTTGAATTGGCCTTCACGTGCGTCGAATCTATCCAAATTCAAAACAATTACGTCACAATATGTTAAGGGGACAAAGCCCACGCGAAAATAATAAAAATTACAAAGAAATCCCGAAATTACCAAAACCCGAGCCCCGGGCCCACTTCTCGAAATTCAGTAATTTTCACCTCCACGGGTTCCTTATCTTCCCACGAGTTCAACCATACGAGTTTATCGAATTCGGACATCGGTTCGACCTTCAAGTCTTAAAATTTAAGCTTAGGGTTTTTCTACAATTTCCCCAACTTAATCACAATCATAAGCTAGAATAGCAGTAGGTTTGGGTAATTTGCCCAAGTTTAAGTCTAGAAAACTTACCCCGATGTTTTCCCTTGGGAATCTTCCAAGAATTGCCCCTAATACTTGCTTCGACCTGAGCTCTATAGCTCCAACAATGTTCAAGATGGTCAACACTCTTCCTCTTGAGAATTTGTCCAAGAAATGTCCTTTGGATGTAGTTTTAAGGTTGATTTGTTGTGATTTTATGGTGTTTGGAGGTGTTTCTCTTTGTGGGTATCGAAAATGGGTCTTGCATGGCAAATGGGCACTGATCTTCTATTTAAAAAGGGGCCATAAATCGAGACAAAAACGCCCTTGTCAGGTCCTATATGCGATCGCATATCTGTCGCATAACAGATATGCGGTCCGGATTTTGGACGCAAACATTGCAGATTGAACCCTAGACTTCATCGAAAATTTGATGTTAAGCAGGGTTTGCAGTTCGCATTTCAATTATGCGATCGCATTCTTGACCGCATTTTCGACATTAAATTTCGGTCTCAGTCTGCGGTCTCTGTATCAAGAATGCGGTCCGCATTTCGTGTTTGCGGTTCGCATTTCTGGTCGCATTCTTGAAGCGAATCTTGCCCAGAAATCTGTTTGAGTTTGCTATCCCATTGTGAGATATGCGGTCCGCATTTGAGGTATGCGATCCGCATTCTCGCATCTGGTTCTTCTGCCACATCTTTTCTAAGGGTGAATTAGTTCGTTTAACCACCCAAAACTCATCCGAGGCCTCCGGGAACTCAACCAAACATGCCAACATATCCCATAACATTATTCAAACTTGTTCCAACCATCGGGACGCCCAAAACAACCTCTCAACACCAAAATCTTCAAAATCGCTCTTTTGATCTAAAACCAACCAAACCACGTTCGAATGACCTGAAATTTTGCACACAAGTGATAAATTACATATTGAAGCTACAGCAACTTTCGGAATTCCATTCCGACGCTCGGATCAAAATCACGCCTATCAACCGGAAATCGCCAAAATTCTAACTTCGCCAATTCAAGCCTAATTCTACACGGGACCTCCAAAATCAATTCCGATCACACTCCTAAGTCATAAATCATCTCCCAAAACTAACCGAATCATCGAAAATCACATCCGAGCTCTCTAACTCATAAGTCAACATCTGATTGACTTTTACAACTTAAACTTTCTTGAAAGAGACTAAGTGTCTCATTTCTTACCAAATCTACTCCGAACGCAACCCATTCAACGTGATTACATAAAACACGGGTAACGAAGCATACTAAAGCAGAAATGAAAAAAACGGAGCGGTAACCCCCGAGACGACTAGCTGGGTCGTTACAAAATATCTAACGTGTTATTATTTTTGCATAAAGCATTTTTTTCACATCATACTCCACTCATGCTTATTATCAACATAGCGATGCTTGATGAGTGTCCGCGCTTTCCTAATAAAATACCCTTTTAAATCGGAAAGGCTTATTAGCGACAGACTACTCGATCAATGGTGCAGTCGATAGTCCTATGCCTTTCCCTCTCAAGTTGTCCACTTGAAAATACTAGTCTAGACCCTTATAGAAAACACACTCTGATTTAAAATTTACATGCATCATGATAAACCTAGTACGAATTGAGACGTCATTAATGTATCAACCCGCTTAGATGAACCCTGTCCAAAGTCCAACGTGATTTACATAATTCCGAAGGACACCATCATACTATGTGCATTACTTGGAGAAAACGTGCCAACATGTTGATCATTATTGCGTAAATAATCGAATTTGGAGGGGGGAAAGGGCTAACTTTTATTTTTGTAGAAATAAAGCACGAAATCCCCATGTTCGGTATGGTCCAGAATATCCCTCCTCTGCTAATTGATTGGTGGAACGACCTTGCACCCTGTGACAGAAACCATGTGAGGAGAGTACTGGGTAACCTGCCATCTTTGCTGAATATTCAACCAAATTGGGGACTGATCGAGGCTTCTACCATGTTCTGGGATGAAAAGAGAGCCGTTTTCCGATTTAGCAACATAGAAATGACTCCTCTCCTAGAGGAAATTGGGGGATTTGCCAAACTACCATGGGATAGTCGAGGTTTATTGGTACCTGAAAATCGCACGCCACGCTGTTTTCTAAAAATGTTGTGTTTTAAGAAGAATGATGAACTGGTATGTCTGAAGAAATCATACATCCCTTTGAATTTCTATATGGGCGTTATGGGCATAGCAAATCATATCGCCTTCATCATGATGAGCTAGCCATTACCTCTTTGGGATGGGTTTACCGGGGGTCTATGTCTTCATAGTTTGTTTCTTGGGTTTGTTGATCTTTCCAATGCAAGGGGGAAGGATTCATACTCGCTTGGCCATGGTCGCTAGGACCTTATTGGAGGGTATCGAGGGGCAGAAGTACACTATCATCCTGATGATCTTAGCTGAGATGTATCGTGTTTTGGATCGGTGCAAGCATGGGTTTGGACACTTCGAGGGTTGAAATCTTTTGCTACAAGTTTGGCTGCTGGAACACTTTCAGAGGGGTGCTAATCGCCAGGAGCTTCTACGAAGCCATTGAATAACTACATATCTAGTCATCATCCAATGAAGATTACATTCATTCCAGACAGGTTTGCAAAGGAGATGTCATCCCATTCAAGTTCGAAGCCCAACACATGTGGAACCAAAAGATCATCGTGGAAGGAGAAACTATTGAGCTAGATAGGTATCACATTGGTCATATGTACTACCTTCTCTCATGGTTGGAGGACGACATAGTCGGGGACGTCAAACCGGGGGTCAATCTGAAAGATAGGATCATGGATAAGGTGGCTGAGGCACAGGTAAAGTATATAAGGCTACGCAAAAAAGTGTTCTAATCTGAAGCTAAGCATCTAGAGCAGCATAAGGCGGATATGGAGGGGATCATATAATGGAAGGAGATTGCAAATA
This sequence comes from Nicotiana obtusifolia, assembly GCA_002018475.1. NCBI lineage: Eukaryota > Viridiplantae > Streptophyta > Magnoliopsida > Solanales > Solanaceae > Nicotiana > Nicotiana obtusifolia. The sequence goes on along the minus strand of MCJB01038967.1, from coordinate 50,644 downwards.
AGTCGATAGAGAGGTTGGAAGATCTAGAGCAAGGGCTGACAAAGCTAGAGGTGAAGATGAGAAAAAGGCTTTGGGATTGTCAAGGCATGGATCCTGATGAAGGAGGGAAGTTGGCAATGGCGTACTTGATACTTGACATGCACAATTTGGGAAACGTTATTATGGAGTCAAGAGAGCCAAGCATGGAGAAGGCCCTTCAAGGACCAAGTAGCCTAGGACATATTGTTCTTTACTGCTTTCTAGATTAGATTAGATTTCGATGTAATAAGTCTTAATTCCATTAGTGAATTTATAATTATTATTTTGATTTAGTGAAAGATGGATTTGGCTTACTTTCGCATTAATGGAATGAGGAAAACGTTGGCATGAATCTTCTCCAAGTATATGTATCGCTTAGGCCTACCTCGGGCACAATAAGGTCCCCAAATTAGGACGCGGATTATTGCATGACCTTATGTGATACATGCTTAAATATTGCAAACTCTTTTGCTTCGTCTTATTGACTTGGTTACCTTTTGTTATTTTTCTTTCTTTTGATTACTCCCATTCCCAAAGGTTGGTTCATGCATTCTGCCATTATCAGCTTACCACACCAGATCCAGAGGTCCTCCATCTCCACCTAGCAACCCGAAAGGCAAAGGCAAAGGGAAGATGGATGATCTAAGTGGTAACCGAAAAGAGAATGCTACCTTGGCAGAGAATGTTGAAATCTCAGACGGAAGAAGTATGCCAGGACAGAATGAGTTGTTCCTACGTTTAGAGCAGAAAATCTTGGAGCTGCAGGGTGAGCTTGAGCAAGTCCAAAATCTCGCAAACCTTTCCCTTAATCCAAATTTTCCTGACATCAACCAGCAAAACAGAACCACTTAGAACCAAACACCACCGCAAACACCCAAAACTAAAATCTACCACCCATAGCTCCTCAAAACCCTCCCGCTACGCACCAATATCACAATTCTGCACCTCCTCAAAACCTTAACCCGCCACCAGTGCAAACCCCTCAACAACAACACCATCACCCAACCCAGTATCCACAAACCACCACTTATCATACTCCTTAAAATGCACCACAACTTACCCCTGATCCCCTTCAAACTTCAATCAGTGATCACCCATATACCCAAGTTCCAGGAACTCATCAAGGCAACCCGATATACGTGAAATCCTTACCCCATGCCTTGCAACAAACCCTATACATACCTAAGCCAACCGAGAAGGACCTGCTTATTCAAAACATGGCAAAAGAACTCAAGAAACTGACAGGAAGAGTCCAGAGTGTTGAAGGCGGGAAGGGTGTTGAAGGTTTGAATTACGAAGACTTGTGTATCCAGCAGGATGCATAACTGCCAGAGGGTTACAAACCTCCCAAGTTTGAGATGTTTGATGGCACTGGTGATCCTGACGTACATCTGAGAACCTACTGTGACAAGCTTGTGGGAGTGGGTAAAAATGAACAAATCTGCATGAAACTATTCATGCGAAGTCTTACAGGAGATGCATTATCTTGGTACATAAGCCAGAATCCGAAGAAGTGCGCGAATTAGGTGAGCATGGCATTAGATTTCATGGATAGATTTAGGTCCAATATAGAGAACGATTCAGACAATTTCTATATATAGAACCTCAAGAAGAAGCCGACAGAAACCTTTCGCGAGTATGCTACTCGTTGGAGATCAGAGGCCGCCAAGGTAAGGCCACCACTTGACGAAGAACAAATGAACAAGTTCTTTGTTAGATCTCAAGATCCGCAGTATTACGAAAGGTTGATGGTCATCGAGAATCACAGGTTCTTAGACATCATCAAGTTAGGGGAAAGGATAGAAGAAGGAATTGGTGACCAATTTCGAGGCACTGCAAGCCACAAACTAAGCCTTGCAATTAGGAGGTATCTCGAAGAATAAAGAAGTGGGTGTCGTGATGGTATCCCAGGGCCTAAGTCTCCCCTTACATACCAAACACCTCCACCACTTATCAACCCTCACCTCCAAAATACCAATACACTAATATAATACCCAACCTGCATATTACCATTCACCTCCACCCGCCTGCCAAAACTGCCCAAAGCCACAAAAAAACTTTGGCCGCAAAGCTCCCAGATAATACACCCCAATCGCTGAACCCATAGCCCAACTATATAAGAGACTAAAGGCCGCTAGTTACGTCACCCCCATTCCTGCTGTTGCTGTTCAGAACCTTCCTAGTGGGTTAGCCCCAACAAGACTTGTCCCTATCACTCAGGCATGAAGGGTCAATATCATTGAGGAATGTCGCATGTTAAAGGACAAGATTCAGACACTGATCGACACCAAAGTTATACAAGTGAAGGAAGCTCCACCAAATGTCTGTAAAAGCCCTATCCTAGATCATAGGGGCGAGAGAGTGAATGTGATAGAAACAAATGAGGAATGGGATCAGGAGGGATCCATCGGACTTATTCGAGAGGGGGATGCTCCTAAAATATCTCATGTCACCCTCTCGCTGATTGTGGTGCAAACCCAGGCACCGTTTGAGGTCGAGGTAGCTACGCCTTTCACTGTAATGGTAGCTCCAACATTGTCTTATAAGTTCGATGTCGTCCCATGGGATTATGTGGCGGAGGCGAGAAGAAAAGGAAAATCCAAGATGGAAGATACAGGTGTTGCACAAGGAATGACCAGAACTGGCAGAGTTTATACACCACATCTAAGCCACCTATCATGGAGACGGGCACTGATGATCATTGGAGGAAGATACAGGCAAGGGAATACTCTGTTGTTGATCACCGGAACAAGACTCCTGCTCAGATATCCATCTTGTCGCTGTTGAAAAATTCAGACGCGCACAAGAATGCCTTGATAAAGGTACTAAGTGAAGCTTATGTGCCCATCAATATCACCAGTAGGGAGATGGCCAAAATGGTCGGACAGGTACAGGAGAGTCACAAAATTACTTTCCACGAAGATGAGCTACCGCCAAAAGGGTTAAGTCACAACAAAGCGTGGCACATCACTGTGCAATTTGAAGACAAGCTCATTGCTAGGGTCCTGATAGATGGAGGTTCGAGCTTGAACATATGCCTACTGATTACTCGATAGATCTTAGTGAGCCATTATTGGAGAAATCAACCTTGATCTGTAGATGGGCCCGACCTGATTTGATGTTGAATTCCAAGTTCTAGACATATCCGCCACCTACATTGGGACGACCATGGATACACGTAGCTGGGGTAGTCTCTTCTACTCTGCACCAGGCTGTGAAGTTCGAATGGAATCATCAAGAGATGATTATTCATGGAGATGGAAGCGACCCTATCTACACCAACCATACTATGTCGGTCATGGAAAATAGGAGGAAATTGGGAAGAGAAACATACCACCGCATTGAGTGAGTAAATGCAATTGAGAAGAATCGATGGTAGAGCAACAAGTTAGAAAGCATACTGATGTGGCTAGGGTATGAACCAGGCAAGGGTCTTGGCCGAAAGCTTCAGGGGATCACAGGACCCATACGACCACACTATCATGGCACAACCTTTGGTCTCAAGTATGAATATACTGTGCAAGAATACCTGGATCAGACACTACCGTGGCGTACCGATTACTACCCATTGGGATAACCCATACCACTGCTTTACCAGACATTCCGCCAGACTGATGTAATTTGGGGATCTGAGGAAGACGAGGTTTTAGCTGGCATGAGCAAGTTGTTCCTGGACGAGGAAAATATGGACTACAGTGCAATTTTAGAAGAGGAGGAGGAGGAAGACCTTATCATTCAGACAAAAGGAGTCATTCTCAAGAACTGGACTGCTGCACCATCCCGGGCTCGCCTAGTACCTGGATAGCCTTGGCAGAATTAACATGATTTGTTTTAGAATTGTTTTTGGGAATTTAAGACATTTTCGTACTTTGTTTTGAAATAATTACTCGTTCCATCGAGTCGTACTTGTTGACAATTTTAAGTTTTATTAATGCATTATTGCTTTTCATTTATTTATTATTAACTTTCTACATTCCTTTCAGCGTAATTATTACATATCATGATGAACCTACGACTATGACATGTAATGAGATAACACAACATAAGGAAAGCGATTCGGAAGATTTGGAAGATGATATAATACCTGAGGAGATTGTCAATGAAGTTGAGAATTTTGAGAACAAACTAAAGTCCAATTTGAAAGAAACCAAGGTAGTTAACTTAGGGGATTCTGAAACAGTCAAAGGAACTCGCATTAGCATTCATCTATTGCCATCAGCGAAGAAAGAGTATATCAGGTTTCTAAGGGAATATAAGGATATCTTCGCATGGTCTTACGACGACATGACTGGGTTAAGCACGTCCATAGTGGTTCTGGGTTAAGCACGTCCACAGTGGCTCACAAGCTACCTACTAACCCCAAGTGTCCGCTGATAAAACAGAAGCTCAGGAAATGCAAGCCAGATATGAGCCTGAAGATAAAGGAAGGTTACTAAGCAAAAAACCAAGGTCCTTAGAGTGGTCGAGTACCCAACCTGGCTAGCCAACATTGTGCCGAATCAAAAGAAGTATGCGAAGTCAAAGTGTGCATTGACTATCAAGATCTGAACAGAGCAAGTCCTAAGGATGGTTTTCTGTTGCCCAACATACACATCCTGATCAAACACTGCGCCAAGCATGAACTCCAATCCTTCGTGGATTACTTCGCAAGATGTCACCAGATTTGGATGGACATAGGGGATATATTATTACAAAATGATGACAATCAATTTGAAGAATGTCGGGGCCATGACAACTCTTTTTCACAACATAATACACAAGGAAATAGAGGTACACGTGAATGATGTTATCATTAATTCTAAAAGAAGTTCAGGTCACATAGCAGACCAGGAAGTTTTTCGACCGACTTCGAAAATACAATTTGAAGTTGAATCCGGCAAAATGTGCTTTCACATTCCCTGCTAGAAAATTGCTAGGTTTCATCGTTAGTGGCGGTATTGAGCTAGAGCCGTCAAAAATCAAAGCTATTCAGGACTTGCCATCGCGAAAGAACAAGAAGGATGTGATGAGTTTTCTAGGACGTCTCAATTATATCAGCTATTTTATAGCACAATCAACGATGATATGTAAGCGAATCTTCAAGATGTTGAGGAAGGATGATGTGACGAACTGGACCGAAGAATGTCAAAAGGCTTTTGACAAAATCAAGGAGTACTTATTTAAGCCGCTCGTGTTGGTCTTGCATGAGCCAGGAAGACCTTTGCTACTGTATCTGTCCGTGTTGGACAGAGCTTTTGATTGCATCCTGGGGCAACATGATGAAACGGGAGGAAAGAGCAGGTGATATATTATCTGAGTAAGAAGTTCACACCTTATGAGGCCTGGTACTCTTTGCTGGAGGGCACCTATTGTGCATTAACATGGATAGCCCAGAAGTTGAGGCATTATTTCTTTGCGTACACTACATATCTCTTATCAAGGATGGATCCACTAAAATACATCTTTCAGAAACCCATGCCTACAAGTAAGTTAACATAGTGGCAGATATTGCTAAGTGAGTTCGGCATCATCTATGTGACTTAGAAGGAGGTCAAGGGGAAAGCATTGGCCGATCACTTGGCAGAGAACCGCGTAAACGGAGAATAAAAACCATTGACGATGTATTTTCCTGACGAGGAATTGTCATTTGTAGGTGAAGATATTGCCGAAACCTATGATGGTTGGAGGATGATTTTTGACGGAGCAACCAACTTCAAGGGAGTGGGAATTGAAGCTGTTTTAGTATTTGAATCCGGTCAACATTATCCGGTATCCGCAAAGCTCATGTTTCCCTACACCAATAATACGGCAGAATATGAGGCTTGCATCTTGAGACTCAGATTGGCCATCGACATGAATGCTCAGGAGTTTTTGGTAATCGGAGATTCAGATCTGTTGATACACTAAGTATTATGAGAGTGGGCCACCAAGAACACCAAAATATTGCCGTATTTGCATTTCGTACAAGATCTGATCAAGAGGTTCAGAAAGACAAAATTCAAACACGTTCCAAGGATTCAGAACGAGTTTGCAGATGAATTGGCTACCTTGTCTTCCATGATACAACATCCAGACAAGAATTTCATCTATCCTATCCTGATTGAGATTCGTAAGTAGCCAGCTTATTGTGCTCATGTTGAAGAAGAGTTTGACAAAAATCCATGGTTCCGCAATATTAAGGAGTATTTGGAGAAAGGAGAATACCCAGAGAATGCTACACACACTCAGAAGCGACCCAGAGAATGCTACACACACTCAAAAGCGCATGCTTCGAAGATTGGCCAACCACTTCTTTCAGAGCCGAGGATTTATGTATAGAAGGACTCTTGACTTGGGGTTGCTGCGATGTGTCGATGCCAAGGAGGCGTCTAGATTTCTTGAAGAAATACACGCCAGAACCTGCGGACCTCACATGAACGGGTTCATTCTGGCCAAGATGATATTAAGGGTAGGGTATTTCTGGATGACTATGGAGACAGATTGCATCAAGTATGTATAGAAGTGCCACCACTGTCAGGTAAATGTTGATATGATAGAAGGAAAGAGCTGAATGAAGGAACAAGAATAAGGAACATGTTCAACCCAAGAAAAGCAACAACAAAGGACCAACCAACACTATGATCGCTGCTTGGGGAGAAAGCTCAGATGAGAGCTCAGATTGTGATGATGATGATGATGAACGAGCACTTATGGCCATTGGAGAATCTGATGAAGAAACCGAGATAAGTGTTCTTCATCTCAAAGACAAAATTAAATTTTTGTCTAAAGAAAGATTATCGGAGTTACTACTAGAGCTAATTGATGAATCTGAGGATGTGAATAATGAAAAGGAACAGTTGTCAAAAGAATGTGTGAGTTTGAAAGCTAAGTGCAAAAACCTGGAACTTAGGGCTTGTGAAACTAAAAAGTGAAAATACTGTGTTGAAGAACCATGTTCATGCACTTGACACAACTGTCCTAGAACATAGATCTGAAAATCTAAAATTGAAGTTAGGAAAAAAAAGACAGCTGATCACACACAACTCACTTTAGAAGAAAATATAAGAAAAATGAAAGATGAGTTATATAAGAGGGATGAACAGGTAGGAGTCCTAAAGGAGGATTTGAACAAGGTCAAACATGAGCTAGACAGAACTTGTAAATGGAACAGGTCCTCTGATGCACTTTCATGGCTACAAGAACATTATAGTAGCAACAGAAGAGGACTTGGCTTTATGAACTCTGCACCTAAGTGGATCCGAAAAGCAAGTACCTCACACTCCTTAAGAACAAGATTTGCACATTGTGGTAACACTAGTCACTATAAGAGTGAATGCACTGAAAAAAGAGAGAAGGCAAGTCAAAAGAACAAGAACTTTTTTCTAGGGAAAAATCGGCTGTCAAGTTGGGCTAAAAGAATTTGATTTATCCTTTTGCCTATAGAATTGGACCTAAACTAGTTTGGGTTCTTAAGACTAACCCCTGATTCTTTTTGCAGGTTCAAGTGAAGGGAAGCAGCCAAATATGCTACATGAATAGTGGTTGTTCTAAGCATATGACAGGAAGCAAGAACAAGTTCCTTTCACTTGAGAACCTTAAAGGAGGTAATGTCTATCTACACTTTCAGATAATGAACGCACTTGATTAAGTGTGTTGGATAATGATCCCCTCCTTTGGCACTAGAGACTTGGACATGCCAGTCTAAGCCAACTCAACAAACTAGTCTCCAAGGACTTGGTGATAGGCCGGCTTAACATTAAGTTCAAGGAAGGTAAAGTTTGTGAGGCTTATGCAAGGGGAAAGCAGGTAAGATCCTCTTTCAAAAGAAAGAAAATGGTAAGCACTACCAGGACGATGGAACTGGTCCATATGGATCTTTGTGGACCAATGAGAACACTAAGCAGAGGTGGTAAGAGATATGTTATGGTGCTTGTTGATGATTACACTAGGTTTACTTGGACATTGTTTTTAACATCTAAAGATGAAGCATTTGACATGTTCACTTCTTTTGTTAGAAAAACTCAAAAACAACTAGGTAATCGACTTGCATCAATTAGGACTAATCATGGTACTGAATTTGAGAATGCCAAATTTACTGAATTCTGTGATGAGCATGGAATAAATCATAACTTTTTTGATCCTAGGACTCCATAACAAATTGGAGTAGTTGAAATAAAGAATAGGACATTAGAAGAAATATCAGGAATATGCTTCTTTCTAGTAAACTGCCACATAGCTTCTGGGCAGAAGTTGTGAACATTACTTGCTACATCATAAATAGGTACATGACAAGACCTCCTATTGAGACAACTCCCAATGAGTTACTTAAAAGGAGAAAGCTAAACATATCCCATCTTAGGGCATTTGGATGCAAGTGCTTTGCGCTCAATAATGGTAAAGACTCCCTAGGTAAGTTTGATTCCAGAAGTGATGAGGTAGTATTCTTGGGATATTCTTCACATAGTAAAGCTTATAAGATTTATAACAAAATAACTATGTGTGTAGAATAAAGTGTACATGTGGTTTTTGATGAAATTAACACTCTGAGAGGTAGGAACAGGACGATAAAGCAATTGGGCTAGTAAGAAACTCAAATGAAACCATAGCCCAGACTGAAGCTGCACTAGAGGAAGAAACAGGTGATGGAACAGATCCTTCCACCCAGGGCAACCTGACAGGGGGAACTGAACTAAGAAGAACTAATCCTCAAACCTCGAGGGAACCTGTCCATGAACTTGCTCCTCAACAATAAAACATTGAAGGAACATCTAGGGGAAACCAGTTGGTTGTGAAACCTTACAAGTATCAATGTTCTCATCCCATTAAGAACATAATCACTGATCCAACCTATGGAATCAAAACCAGATCTTGTTTAGAGAATCTATGTGCTTTTGATGCTTTTTATCTCTTATTGAACCTAAAAATGTTGCTGAGGCTTCGCAGGATGCAGACTGGGTGAATGCAATGCAAGATGAACTCAACCAATTTGAGAGAAGTAAAGTTTGGTATCTGGTACCAAGAGCCAAGGACAAATAAGTAATTGGTGCAAAATGGATTTTCAGAAACAAACTTGATGAAAATGGAACAGTTATAAGGAACAAGGCAAGATTGGTAGTTCAAGGATATAGTCAAGATGAGGACACACACTATGATGAGACTTTTGCTCCAGTTGCAAGATTGGAAGTAATTAGACTTCTTATAGCCTTTGCTACTTACATGGAATTCACTCTCCATCAGATGGATGTCAAGAGTGCCTTCCTCAATGGCTATCTAAAGGAAGAAGTGTTTGTCTAGCAACCTCCTACTTTAAAAGCAAGTAATCATGTGTACAAGCGTGAGAAAGCACTTTATGGGCTCAAGCAGGTTCCAAGAGCATGGTACAAAAGATTGTCAAAATTCTTGCTTGAGCATGGCTACTAGAGAGGTAAAATCGACAATACTTTGTTCTTGAAAGAAAAAGTCAAAGATATCTTGGTAGTTCAGATATATGGTGATGATATAATCTTTGGAGCAACTACTGATAGGTTAAGTAAAGAATTTGCTAAACTAATGGGGAGTAAATTTGAATGAGTATGATGGGTAAGCTTAATTTATTTTTAGGCTTACAAATTAAAAAAAATTGAAATAGAATTATGATCCATCAACAGAAGTATGTGGAAGAGTTGCTTAAAAGGTTCAAAATGGAAGACAACAAAGAAATTGACACTTCTATAGCAGCAACCACAAAATAAGATATAGATGAACCTGGTTCATCTGTTGATCAGAAGATGTATAGGAGAATGATTGACTCTTGTTATATCTCATTGCTAGTTGAACTGACATTATTTTTAATGTAGGCCTTTGTGCTAGATTTCAGGAAAATCCAAAGGAGTCTTACTTGATTGCTGTCAAGAGGATCTTGAGATACTTAAAAGGCACCACTGACCTCTATCTATGGTATCCAAAAGGTCGTAATTTCAACTTAGAGGGATATGCTAATGCTGATTATGCAAGTTTTCTTGTGGATAGAAAGAGCACCTCAGGTATGGCACACTTTCTTGGCTCATTCTATCTTGGGCAACCAAAAAATAAAATTTTGTGGCCTTGTCTACTGCTGAAGCTGAGTATGTGGTTGCTGCCTCATGTCGTGCTCAATTGTTATGGATCAAACAACAATTAATGGACTTTAGAATTCATGTAATTTGTATCCCAATCTTTTCTGATAACACAAGTGCAACTAGAATGATCAAGAACTCGGTTCATCACAAAAGAACTAAGCACATAGATGTTAGGCATCACTTTTTGAGGGACAAGTATGAAAAAGATTTGATCACTATGGAATTTTGTGATACTGACAAGAAAATAGCTGACATATTCACAAAAGCTCTAAGTAGAGATCACTTTGAAAGGAACATGCTAGAATTAGAGATGATTAAGATCACCTAAAAGGAACCAGTTCTAAATCAATATTTGGTTAAATAGTGTGTGAAATTTTGTAAATAATTAGATTTGGTTTTGCTCATTATAATACTACTCTTGTGCCATCTGCTAAAATGTCTCATTAATCTCTAATGATATTATCTTTATTTTTTTAGAAAAATTCAAACTTACACAAGAGAATTCTCAGTGAAGAACCTGGTTCATCAAGATTGCATGGTATGTACTCTCCACTTCGCATATTTTGAAATAATTGTATTTGGATCATGAGCTAAAAGATAGTCCTATTTAATCCTAACCTCCCTCAAGCATATCCATTACAGATGAACCATTTTCACCTAGAAGTGAGTCCCCAACGCCATAATTGCCTAGATTTCTAAGGAAGTCTCCAATGCCTTTTCAAACTGACTCCTAGTTTGATAAACTTCCGAGCTTCTAAAAAGCTGTTGTTACCCACTTAAACTCTCCCTCTTTAAATTGATTTGACCTTACCCATTTCTCACTTCTAATTCTCAAGCTGCCAAATAATTCTCTCCTTCTTCTCTAATCTCTTCTATACACATATCTACACATATCAATGGAAAACTTTTCTGAAAATCCCTCATCCACCCAAAGAATCATTAACCACACCAGCTATCACACCTTCAACCATACCCACCTCTAAGAAAGGAAGGGTCAAGATGCTTGCTCATAAAGTAGTCGCAGGAAGAGAACAAATCAAGAAAATAAATGAGCAATTGAGGGTAAGCCATGCAGAAGAACCTCAAAAATCTAAAGAATCATTTAAGTCTGCAAGTGAGGGGGAAATATTATTTCATCTGAAAGAGAGTAGGTAACTTCTGGTCCTAAGATTGCTTCTGAAATAATTTCTGGGGTTGCTGAGAATCTAAAGAATAGATTTGTTATGGTTGGAACTATTACTGGGGTTGAAATCACTAAATCTGAAAAATTGGTGGTAAAAATAAAAAAAAAAAGAAAAGGAGAGTGAGGGTGCTCAAGGTGATATAGGGGGAAAGGGAAAAGAAGGAGTAGTTGAATCTTCACCTACTCACGCTGAGTTGATTGAAGAAACTGGGGCTATGGTGTACTAGAGTGAGGATGCTGTTGAGGAGGAAGAAAATTGGAGAGAAGAAGGGGGTAGTGGGTTTGGAGATGTAAGTGCAGCTGAGAGATTGGTTAGGTTGAGGAAGAGGTTTCAAGAACATGTTCCATCTATGTAGGAACCCCTTGAATACCTACTGAAGCGAGTGTCTGACAGCTACAATCTGTAAAAGAAGAAACATTCAAAAGTTAAAATCCCTGTAACTGCTAGGCAAACAAGAAGAGAAAAGTTGTCTCTTCTATTCCTGTACAGACTTCTCCTACAAGAGGAAGCGCTACAAGTAATCAGAAGAAGCGGAGTGAGGCTGAGCTGGAAAGAGCCCTAGAAGAGAGTAAAACAAAAGTTGCTGCAAAGGGAAAAAAGAAAGTGAGTGAGCCTATTGAGGTAATTGAAATTGAGGAGATGGACCTAGTTCTTCATGATGAAGACAAGGAAGAGGAAGTGGACGTTATGACTCCAAAGGCAAAGAAAAGAAAGACTTCCAAAAATAAGTCACCTTCAAAGACTGTTGATGCAGAGCCTTCTACCTTGGCAAAGAAAACCAGGTCTGCCAGAAAATCTAGGAAGGTGCAAAAAGTGGAAGAAGAGGAAGTGAAGAAGAAGAGGAAACTGATGAAGAACAGGACAACATGGTTAAGTTTTGGAAAAGAACCATCTTGAAGGGTAGACTCCTCAGGGACTTGGAGGAGGAAAGCATGGTGATGCTGCTGGAAAAACTACAACTGCAGGGTTGGAAGGATATGGTCCTTCGATGGAAGGAAGATTTGCCAGAACTGAGATTGTGGAGTTCATGGCAAATTGTGAGATAATAAATGACAGGGTCACTAGTGTGGTGAAGGGGGTGACTGTGAGCTTTAATGACTAGGAACTGGAAGAGATTTTGGGAGTACCTGCTGAAGGGTACAATGATTATAAAAAGCTGAAATGGCCAAGCTTAGAAAACCTCCTCACCTCCCTTGCCATTACAAGGAAATTTGCTAATAATAAGGAAGAGCTACATCCCAAGGATGTGTACAAAAGTGAGATGAAGTCTTCCCACAAAGTGCTTTTTGAATTTGTTAATCAGGTCATGTTCCCCAGGCAGGAAAGAAGGCACATTGCCACCTTCATGGACCTGGTCCTTATGGAATGCCTGGATAGTGGGAGGCAGATCGATTGGCTGGGGTTTATCATCCAGCTCCTTGATAGGGTTCTAACTGGCACCAAAACTCATGCCATACCCTATTGTTTCATTCTCACTGTTATTCTTGCTCACTTCAAGGTACCCCTTAAGAAATAGGATGTTAGTACAAGCAAAGATCACTTTGTGGCCAACACCTTGACTTTATGTGACTATGAAGTCCATACTGCTCCCAAAGAACCTGGTTCATCCAAGAAGGTGCCTGTGAACAGCAAAGTGAGAGCTTTGGTGCAGGAGAGTGGGGCTAAGGATGCTAAGATTTAGAGGCTGAAGAAGAGGCTGGCTAAAGTAGAAATTGAGAGGGATGCTCCTAGCACTGAGCTTGCAAAGGATAAGGAGAAGAAATTAAGGCATTCTTCATGATATGTTAAAGATGATTCAGGCCGGAAACCAAGAACCTAGTCCTTCCCAGCCGTAAACCCTTCCTAGCCTAGTTACAAAACCAGTGACCCGAACGGGATGTTTCTGTTTTTGTTCTTTACGCTCATGGTGCAGTGCTGTTATTTCCTTCTATGCTTTGTGGATGACTATATTCAATGCTAATCAACTTCTTTTGCTCTAATTGTTTGTTAATGTTTCTTAGATCACTAATATCCTCAGATTGATAAAGAGAAAATTGAATCCAAGATTGCATTTGAATTAGCCACAGCGGCCATGAGTAAGATCTAACAAAATCTGATTATCTAACATAATTATGGAACATTTCGATGATGCCAAAAAGGGGAAGATAGGTTGTTCTTTTTACTTTGGACTATGATCTTTATAACCAAATAGACCTGGCCCTTGATGATTTGTGACCTTTAAAATGAAAAGTGTTCTAAAATTGTGTCGATGTTGAGTTAAGTTGAAACAAGTCTTACGCTAATGAAAAGCACAGAGTTTGTCATCATTAAAAAGGGAGAATTTGTTGGCCTAAGTAAGTTTTTTTTTTATGATTGACAAAGGAAATCAAGCATGAACCAGATCTATACACAATGTACATAGACACGGGCAGATTCGAGACAAGGCATGCACGTGAAGGAGATAGCTTAAGTGATTATATCTGATATCTCCTGAATGAAAAGGTTGTATAATTGATAAAGAGCTTAATCGAAGAAAACTCTATCCTAGATAAGGGAAGAGTTAGAAGTTGAAGATAACTAGAACTCTTCCATCAAATAAGAGTAAATCACTCTTACACCAAGTAAGAGTAAATCATTAGACTTCTAGTTATTTTCTATTCTACTAACTCTATTAGGATGTTCTCATTTTACACGTATGCACAAACGCTGAAGTTAAATGTCAGTTGAAAGCAAAATAGCAAGGCAGTCTGCAAGAAATTCTTGTGTGATTCAAGTGTGCGAACCTGAAGCTACATGAACCAGATAGAAGAACTAGTTCCAAGTGTCTGTCTTTTACTCTAGTTCAATTGTAGTAAGCCTTTTGAGTTGTACCTTTCAGCTTTCTTTAGAAGCATTTGTACTAGGTACTCTGAGTGTAGTGTTCAAGTTAGAGTTAACTTAAAATTGTTGCAACAGTCTAAGGATGGTTGCCACAAAGTGTTAGAGGTAATCCTTAGTTTTACAAAAGTTTTGTAAACGTTGTTTTTGGCTCAGTGATTTAGTGAAATGTTGAAAACCCTACTGGGTAGTAGGGCATGGTTTTTTAACTTTTTGAGCCAGGTGTTTTCCACATAAAAATACTTGTGTTCTTTACTTTCTCCATTTATTATTCTACAACAGCAGTATAAGGACTACATAGAAGAACTAAGTCCTTCTATAATGTGTGCACACGAAAAATTAGGAACCACATAAATCCCCCCCCCCCCTTCTTGTGTTGTATTGAAGGATAAAACATTACCTAGGTTTGATCGTAGTTTAACTTTATGGATACGAGGTTTGAATTTTGATTTTGGGACTTGGTATAGGTATGTTTTGCTATTTGGAACTTGTTTGTAAATTTTGGTGTAATTCAGATTTGATTTCATTCAATTTGAGGTCCGATTTTTAGTTTTAGATGTTATTTTGGTAATTTGAATGCACGAGCAAGTTCGTATGATGTTATTACACTCGTGTGCATGTTTGGTTTGGAGCCCGAGGGGCTCGGGTGGGTTTCTAACGCATTTCGGACGAGTTGGGGATTGCTAGTGCAATATTCATTTTTGTTGTTCAATTGTAGATCTCACATTTACGAGGTCTTGATTGCAATTTTGAGCCTCGCTTTTGCAAACAATAGTTCGTATTTGCGAGCATGGGCTGGGTGATCTTGCAATTGCGAGGAATAAGTTCGCATTTGCGAACAGTTAGGGGTCGCATTTGCGATCTCAGAGTCGCATTTGAGACTTAGTGTTCTGAGGGGTGATATTCTAATTGTTGCTAAGAAATTGTCCGCATTTGTGAAGGTGAGTCAGTCACAATTGCGAACATTTTGTTCCAATTGTGACTTTGGGCTTCTGAGGTAGGGTTCGCATTTGCGACCTTTGCTTCACATTTGCGATGGTCGCAATTGCGAACAAGACATCGCAATTGCGATATCTGCAGCTAGGTAAAAGATGAGAAAATCGGGACTTAGCTCATTGTATACCATTTCTCAACCCTAAACACTCTAAAGGCGATTTTTCAAGAGATTTATCTTCCCAAAATCATTGGTAAGCAGCTCTATTCCACTTTCTTTCAATTCACAATTACTATTCATGAGATTTCAACATCAAATCTAGGATTTCTATGGTAGAAACTAGGGATTTGGATAAAGGTTGAGAATTTTGTAAAATTAAGATTTAGACGTCAAATTGAGGTCATATATCGAGACAAATCACATAACCGGGCTGGGGTGAATGTGTAATCGGATTTTGGTGGGAATCTTGGGTTTTGACCAAGTGATCCCCAGGTTGACTTTTGTTAACTTTTTCCAAAATCATTAAAGATTGAATCTTTTTCACTCGTGGGTAGTTTCTAAAGTTTATTTTGAATTGTATGAACTGTATTTTGTTAGATTCGATTGATTTGGAGGCTAATTCTAAAGGAAAAGCATCGACGAGCATTGATTTGGTTGTGGAGTAAGGTAAGTGTCGTGGTTAAACTTGACTTGAGGGATTAGAACTTGTTGATCTATTTACTACGTGTATTTAGTATGGGGACGACATATATGTGAGGTGATGAGAATATATACGTTGTTATTAGGTCATAACATGTGGGGAGAAATTATTTTTATTATATTTTGTTTTTTCTTTACCTATGTTTTCCATGCTTAGGTTAGATTGCTACTACTTTAATTATCTGCCTCATATTTATTATTCACTTTAAAGATGTTGGGAATTTTGAACGTCGAGTTTGTTATCATGGCACTATAATAGAAGACAAATTGCTTCCCACCTTATTTTTACTATCTTGAATTTATGTTGTTGCTTGGTGAGGAAGAGAGAAAAGAACGAAGAGTGTTGCCATGCCCTATTTGCATTCATTATCATTTATACGAGAGATTGAGAGGATTAAATCATGAAGAGTGATGCCTTGCCGTTGACTGATCAGTACCATTTATTATATTACGGGATAGAGAGAGTAAAAGCACGAGGGTGATGCCGTGCCATTTTATTTATGATATTACATGGTGAGAACGAGAGTAAAAACACGAAGGGTGATGCCATGCCATTTTTATCTCCTTGCCTTATTTGATTCCCAGATTGGTGAATTACTTGGTTTCATCATTTCCTATTTCGAAAGATATTATTTGGTAGTTCCGTACTTGTCTTCTTATGACATTCCCCTTTTTGCATGTCGCCTTCTAGTTAATGTTTTAATTGCACTATCTGTTATTTTGTTGCTCCATGTATAGCCTCATCACTACCTCGTCGATGTTAGGCTCGAAACTTATAGAGTACATTGGGTTGGTTGTACTCACGCACACTTCTGCACTTCTTGTGCAGATACTGGTGTTAATCCCAGTGATGTCTAGTAGTGTTATCCTAGGATTCAGCCATATTTGGAGCCTTGAGGTATAGCTACATGATGTTCGCAGCCCTGAAGTCCCCTTATTTATCTATTCTACTGTTTATCTAGTTTCAAGCAGTTGTACTTTGTTTCAGACCATATAGGTAGAGTTCTAGTTGCTCATATACTTGTGACACCAGATTCTGGGAGATGTTTAGATATCGTCATTAGTATTTTATTACTTCATTTCAGACTATTTCGGTTTCTTTTTACTAATTTTTTATTTTGAATTTGTTAAAATTGGTCAAGTAATCTAGCTAACGTTGGCTTGCCTAGAAGGGGAAATGTGAGGTGCCATCACGGTCCCGAGGGTGGGATTTCGGGTCGTGACAAGTTGGTATCAAAGCATTAGGTTGCCGAGGTCTCACGAGTCATCAGCAAGCTTAGTAGAGTCTGGAGGATCTGTATGGAGACGTCTCTACTTATCTTCTAGAGGCTATAGAGCTTTAGGAAATTTTGCTTCTTTATTTCTTTGTCGTGCAACTTTTATCTATCATTGATGTTTGAATCATTCCATTCTTATTCTCTCATAGATGGAGAGACCAGGCACATCATCTATAGTCGGGCAGGAACCGGAGCCCCCTGTTGCGACCACTACCATAGGTAGGGACAGGGGCCGAGGCACAGGTAGATGCAGAGCTCAGCCTAGAGCACGTGCTGCAACACCTATTCTGGAGCCTCAGATCGAGCAGAAGGAGGAGGTTCCTATTCAGACCGTGCTAGTTGGACCAGCTTAGGTCCCCGAGGGGTTCATTGCGATTCCCATACTTCAGGATGCTCTAGTCCATTTGATGGGCCTTATGGAGAGCGTAGCCCAGATCGGTGCATTTCTTGTGGCACCAACCGTCTCACAAGCTGGGGGTGGAGCACAGACTCCCGCTACTCAAACACCGGAGCAGATGGATCCCATATATCACACTCCGACAGTTCCACCAGCTAGAGTGGCTCAGCCTATTGTTGCTACACAGACCGGGGAGAGGCCCGTGATGTCTTTTGAGGGATTGATAAGATTGCACAAGTTCAGAAAGCTCTTTCCTATACATTTTAGTGGTATACCTTCTAAGGACCCACAAGATTATTTGGACCGCTGCCACAAGGTGTTGCATAGTATGGGTATTTTTTAGACCAATAGGGTCGACTTTGTAGTGTTTCAGATGACCGATTCGGCTAAGAGATGGTGGAAGGATTATGTGCGGAGCAGACCAACAAGTTCACTGCCAACACTTAGGATCAGTTTTCGTAGCTATTTTTGGAGAAGTTTTCCTCTCACTCGAAGAGAGGGGTACTGCAGGCAGTTCGAGTGCCTTCATCAGGGTAGCACGACTATGATGTAGTATGAGACCCGATTTGTGAATCTTGCTCACCATGCAGTTTTACTCCTTACTGAGAGGAAGAGAGTGAGGATGTCACGACCCCAATTTCCCTCTATATGATGTCGTAATGGAACCTAGTCTCTACAACTGGGTAAGTCTAACAGTTAATAATAACTTGACGAAAATAATTGAAAGAATGCTAAAACAAGGATGAATAACTGATATAAACTTCTGAAAATAGAATCAACAACAATACACTTCCCAAGACTGGTGGAACTGAGTCATAAGCTCTACATAGTAAGCTAAAGTGTCTAGTACATCATTGTTTGAATGAAAAATAAATAGTAGTAAAGAATAAAGGAAGGTGACTCTAAGGCCTGCGGACACCGAGCAGGAATACCTTGAAGTCTCCATAAGCAACTAACAGATAATCATAAACGACTGGCATGAGAAGACGTACCTGGATATGCACAAAAAGATGTACAAAAGCGTAGTATGAGTACACCTTAGTACAGCAGTACGAGGCCAGGTCAAGACACCTACTAGGATATAAATAAACAGCATGAAAATGTAATAAGGATAATAATGGAAGGCGGAGAAATACCTGATACGAAACAAGTGAATAGCATGAACTAATACCAGAATTGTAAGCATGGAAATAACATAAGGAAATCAATTAAAGAGAACCGCAATGATCATATACGTACAATAACTGATAGAACAAGGAAGAACAAAACAATAAGAAGCGGTCCCACCAAAACTTTTTGCAACAGGAGATAAACAACAAGAATCACAGTGAGGTACTGCCTCGTGTACAATAAGAATCATAACCGAGGTACCGCCTCGTATAAATCATGAATCACAACCGAGGTACCGCTTCGTATTCTTGTTTCACAGTTTCAACCATAATCTTTCCTTATACAACCACGTGACCCTTACATTTGAAATAGGTTTTGAAAGCAGTTTTCTAGAAATAGCTACATGCACTTTAGCCCACCTTGTGACGCCGTGTGGCTTCGCGTAGTTTTCCTACAAGCAACACATAAATAAGTCCCACCTTATGTCACTACATGCACATTAAACCCAAGCCTTATATTGCTGCTTGCACATCAATATCACACCACAATAACAACTCACACCACAAGTTCCCATTTATCACAACTTGCCAACAATCAACAATATAAATGTTTCCACCACAATAGCCCATGGATCCACCACAACGTGTACAAGGATATCAACAACAACAATGAATGTAAAATGCTCAACAAGGAAGATGTCTCAACAATAACAATTTTGCCTCAACGTGATAACAGCTTTTGCAACTTTAACTTCAACAATGAGAGAGATAATGCATAACCACGATATTAAATGAGAATACTGACAATGAAATAAATAATGTTCAACAAGGACTTCATAATAGAAATCAACAACGAAGGAGGTAACATGAACAATAACTTCAAATAATTAAAACCAATAATGAAAGAGATAACATGAACAATAACTTCAAATAATGATAATCAATAATGAAAGAGATAACATGTAACAATAGTAGAGGAAACAAATTTAGTTAAACCATAAGAGCAGTTTACCAATTAGGAAGTAGAACAAGTGTTAATAAATCACTTATGGCATGTAAGGATAGACTAACACAAGTAAGAATAGATTGACTATGAGAATTTAGAATGTGATATGAAAATTAAATTAAGGCATGGAAAGAGTCTAAGTAGCCTAAACAGGTCAAATACCACATACAACTTGCGTACCCACTCGTCACCTTGCATACATGGCTTTCGTATAGCACAAATGGATCAAACAATATCAATCCTAAGGGGTAGTTCCCCCACACAAAGTTAGGCAAGATACTTACCTCAACTAGGCCAATTCAACTCTCGGGAATAGTTTTTCCCCTAAAATTTGCCTCCACACAGCTCAAATCTAACTAAAATCGACTTAATATCATCAAACAATGCAAGGAAATCAATTTCAATAGATAAAGCTATGATCTTTACACTTTTTTCAAAAAGTCAACAAAAGTCAATATAGGGCCCGCCTGATCAAAATCCGAGTCCAACGGTAGATTCCGACTACTCATGAGCCCACAAGTTCATATATGTGATTAGTTCCAAAATCCGAGTCCAAATCAACTCTCAAAACTCAAATTCTTATTTTTCAAAAACTTGGAAAAATCTCACAAATTTTCACTTTGGTTCACATGATTTTGATGTTAAAACCTAAGATATATTGATTGAATATGATTAGAAATAGAGTAAAATAACTTATCCAAAGCTTGTTGATGAAAATCCTCTCTCCAAATCACCTCCTACCGAGTCTAGGGTTCAAAAATGAGAGAATGAGAGAACATATCCCGACTTTCAGCCCTTATCTTCATTTGCAGTTATCGCAATTGCGATATGGGTTCGCAAACCCTCGCAATCGCGGAACTGACAAGCCTGGGAAGCTCTTCGCAAATGCGAAGATGGGTTCGCAATTGTGAACCTTGCGGTCCTCGCAAAAGCAGCGAAGACCATCGCAAATGCGAAACTAGCCCAACCCAAGACCTCTTTGCAAATAAGACCAAGGCATCGCATTGAGATACCTGTGGGGGTTCCTTTCTAAGGTCGCAAATGTAACCCTGGTGTTTGCAATTGTGACACCAGAGGCACAACACTATTGCAAATTTCAGTCAAAAACACTCCGGAACATGCCCGAAACTCATTCCAGCCTCGGGGCTCCAAACCAAGCCTCCACACAAGTTTAAAAACATCATAAGAACTCACTCGCACGATCAAAACACAAAAATAACATCTAAAACTACGAGTCGAATACTAAAACACATGAATTTCAAAGTAAAGTTCAAGAATTTCTAAAGTTACAGCTAAACGTTCAAATCCTATCAAATCAACTCAAAACGACACCAAAATTTGCAGACAAGATCTAAATACCATAACGGACCTATTCAAAGTTTCACAATCAAATTCCGAGCTCGATGGCTAAAAGTCAACCCACAGTCAACTTTTAAACTTCAAATTGCTAAATTTTGGCAATTCAACACAAATCAACCTACGGATTTTCAAAATCAACTTCGGGCATACGCCCAAGTCTGAAATCATGATATGAAGCTATAGGAGTCATCAAAATACAGTTCTGGGGTCGTTTTCACAAAAGTCAAAGTTTAGTCAACATTTCTAATTCAAACTTCTAAGTCGAGAATCAAGGGGTCCAAATCAACCCGAAAGCTTCCTGGAACAAAACTAACCAACCCAGCAAGCCATAAAATCATAAACACACATGTGTAAAGCATAAAAAGGGGTAACGGGACGCAATTACATAAAATGACCAATCAAGTGGTTACATTCTCCTCCTCTTAAAACAAACATTCATCCACGAACGCGCATAAGGACATACCTGAAGTGGCAAATAGATGAGGATACTAACTCCGCATATCGTGCTCGGCCTCCCAGGTCACCTCCTTGATTGGATGACCCCACCATTGAACCTTCACTAAAGCAATGTTCTTTGATTTTAACTTTCGAACTTGTCCATCTAGGATAGCCACAGGCTCCTTAATGTAAGTCAAATCCTTGTCCAATTGGACTGTGTTGAAGTCTAAACATGAAACGGGTCACCATAATACTTCCGGAGCATAGAAATATGAAACACCATATGAACCACAGATAAACTAGGTGGCAATGCAAGCTTGTAGGCCACCTCACCAATCCTCTCAAGGATCTCAAAAGGTCTGATATATCTAGGGCTCAACTTGCGCTTCTTCCCGAACCTCATCACACCCATCATGGGTGAAACCCGGAGCAAGACTCGCTCTCCAATCATGAATGCAACATCGCGAACCTTTTGATCCGCATAACTCTTCTATCTAGATTGGGCTGTACGAAGTCGATCCTGGATCATCTCGACCTTCTCCAAGGCATGTCAAACCAAATATATGCCTAATAACTTACCCTCTCCCGACTCAAACCACCCAATTGGAGAACGACACCGTGTCCCATATAAGGCCTTATACGGAGCCATTTGAATATTCGATTGGTAGTTGTTATTGTAGAAAAACTCCGCAAGTGGTAAGAACCGATCCCAAGAACCCTCGAAATCCATAACACAGGCACAAAGCATATCCTTCAATATCTAAATGGTGCGCTCGGACTATCCGTCTGTCTGGGGGTGAAATGTTGTACTCAACTCAACTCGTATGCCTAGCTCACACTAAACGACTCTCCAGAAACGCGATGTAAACTATGTACCCCGGTTAGAGATGATGGATACCGGCACGCCATGAAGTAGGACAATCTCGTGGATATAGATCTGAGCCAGCTGCTCTGAAGAATATGTAGTCACTACCAGAATGAAATGAGTCGACTTGGTCAACCCGTCCACAATCAACAAAGTTCATGGTGAAACGCTCCCATTTCACCCCGGGTATCTCAAGTCTCTGAAGCAAACCACCCGGCCGCTGATGCTCATACTTCACCGGCTAACAATTTAGGCACCAAGCTGCATACTCCACTATGTGTTTATTCATCCTCCTCTACCAATAGTGCTCTCTTAAGTCCTGATACATCTTAGCAGCACCCGGATGAATGCAGTTATGCGAACTGTGGGCCTCCTGAAGAATCAACTCACACAACCTATCTACATTAGGCACACATAATCGGCCCTGCATCCACAACTCGCCGTCATCTCCAATAGTAACCTCCTTGGCATCGTCGTACTGAATCGTGTCCTTCAGGACATGCAAATGGGGGTCGTCATACCGACGCTCTCTAATACGATCGTATAGAGAAGACCGAGAAACCACGCAGGCAAGAACTCGACTGGGCTCCGAAACATCCGATCTAACAAATTGGTTGGCTAAGGCATGAACATCCAATGCTAATGGCATCTCTACAGCCGGTAGATATGCTAAACTACCCAAACTCTCCGCCTTCCGACTCAAGGCATTGGCCACCACATTGGCCTTCTCGGGATGATATAGAATGGTGATATCATAGTCCTTAAGCAACTCTAACCACCTTTGTTGCGGCAAGTTAAGATCTTTCTACTTGAACAGATGTTATAGACTCCCATGGTCGGTAAAGACCTCACAAGGGACACTGTACAGATAATGCCGCCAAATATTCAATGTATGAACAATGGCTGCCAGCTCGAAGTCTTGTGTCAGATAATTCTTCTCATAGGTCTTCAGGTGTCTAGATGCGTAGGCAATCACCCTATGTCCTGTATCAACATCACGCCAAGACCAACACGCATCACATCACAATACATAGTATAAGACCCCAAGATCATAGGCAACACCAACACTGGGATTGTAATCAAAGTAATCTTGAGCTTTTGAAAGCTCACCTCACACTCCTCGGACCATCTGAAAGGAGCACCCTTTTGGGTCAATCTGGTCATTAGGTGTAGCAATATATGAGAAACCACCTACAAAACGACGATAATACCCGGCCAAACCAAGGAAACTCTGGATCTCAGTGGTTGAAGACGGTCTGGGCCAACTCTGCACTACTTCAATATTCTTCGTAACTACTTTGATCCCTTCACTCAACACCACATGACCCAAAAACACCACCGAATCAAGCCAGAATTCACACTTTGAGAATTTTGAATAAAACTTCTTCTTTCTCAAGGTCTTGAGCGTGATCGTCAAGTGTTGCTTATGATCTTCGCGACTGGGGGAGTATACCAAGATGTCATCAATAAACACAATGATGAATGAATCAAGATAAGGCTGGAATACACTGTTCATCAAGTGCATAAATATTGTTGGGGCGTTGGTCAGCCCAAATAACATCACAAGAACTCATAATGACCATACCGGTCCTAAAGGCAGTCTTCAGAATATCCGGATCCAGAATCTTCAACTGATGATAACCTGCCCACAAATCAATCTTTGAGAACACTTTGGCACCCTATAGCTGATCAAATAAGTCATCAATGCATTGCAATGGATACATGTTCTTCACTGTAACCTCGTTCAACTGCCGATAATCAATACACATGTGCATAGAACCATCATTCTTCTTCAGAAACAAGACCAGAGCACCCCAAGGTGACACGGTAGGCCGAATGAAAACCTTGTCAAGAAACTTTTGCAGCTGCTCCTTTAACTCCTTCCAATCTACTATGGCCATATGATATGGTGGAATACAAATAGGCTGAGTGCCTGACAATAAGTCAATACCAAAATCAATATCCCTATCAGGCAGCATGCCCCAAAGATCCACTTGAAATACATCTAGAAAGTCTCTCACTATCGGAACTGGCTCAACGGTAGGAGTATCAGCACTGACATCCCTCACAAAGACTAGATAAGCATCACACCCATTCTCAACCATCCACTGAGCCTTTAAAAATGATACAACCCTGCTAGGAACATAATCTAATGTAATGCACCCCTCCACTCTAACCGTGGTAAAACTGGCATAGCTAGTTTCACAGTCTTGGCATGACAATCTTGAATAGCATGAAAGGGTGACAACCGGTCTATGCCCAAGATAACATCAAAGTCTATCATACTAAGCAACAATAGATCAACTATGTTCTCAAAACCACCAATAACAACTAAACACGGGCGATACACACGATCTACAATAATAGAATCTCCCACAGGCGTGGACACATAAATAGGAAAACTCAAAGAATCACGTGATATATAAAGCTAGGTATTCCTAAAAAGGACAGTTGTGATGTTACCCGAATATGGAGCAAAGTAAGATGACACATATGAATAAGTGGATCCCGGATCAAAGAAGACTGATGCATCTCTATGGCAAACCGGAACCATACCTATAATGATTGCGTCTGAAGCGACTGCCTCCGTCCTACCAAGAAAAGCATAGAATTTGGCCTGGCCTCCCTCTCTAGGGTGACCTTTACCTGCCCTTACCCCACCCTAGCTAGCTGGGCAAGTGGAGCAGTAACTGGAGTAAGAATCATGGCCTGCGAAGCTTGCGGACCTGACTTAATCCTTGGAGCCTGAGTAGTCTGTAGAGGTGCACCCCTCCTGAGTCTGGGGTAGTCTTTAACCATGTGGAGGGTATCACCACACTCAAAGCTAGCTCTCGGTGGGCGTGGCTGCTGGTACTGACTCGGGTCTGGTTAGCTGGACTGACCGTTGAAGACACCCCGTACAGGAGGTGCACTAGAAAGTGGCTGAGCAAAATGGGCAACCTGAGTTCTTAGAATAACTGGAGCACCACTAGAAACTAGAAGTGCTGGATGAACTAGACAGCTCACATAGCCTCTACCATGACGGGCTGTAGCTGCAGCGTGACCACCACTAAATCCTCCCATACCACGAGGCCTCTTGGCCTCTCTATCCTTTCTCTCACGGCCCTGCATACCCTCCAACCTCCATGCAATCTCTACCACCTGCTGATATGGGGTATTTGTCTCCAACTCTCAGGCCATGCTAAACCTAATACCATAGTTGAGCCCCTCGATGAATCGACGGACTCGCTCTCTGACTGTAGAAACCAAGGCAGGTGCATGTCTGGACAAATCACTAAATCTGACTGCATACTCTGACATTGTCATAGTACCCTGGTGCAGCTACTCAAACTCTATGTGCAATACATCCCTAAAGGTGTGAAGAACAAACTCTCTCAATAATAACTTCGAAAACGAGTCCATGTAAGTGAAGTTGCATCGGCTGGGCTACCCTTCTCGTGAACCCGCCACCACTGATATGCTGCTCCTGACAGCTGGAATGTAGTAAAAGCAACCCAACTCATCTCCACAATACCCATGGTGCAGAGAACACAGTGGCACTCCTCAAGAAGACCATGTGCATCCTCTGAAGCCAAACCGCTGAAAGTAGGAGGGTGATACATCTTGAACCTATCAAGTCTAAGCTGCTCCTCCTTAGATAATGCTGCCCTAACCATGGGCTGAACTGGAATAATGGGTTGTACTAGTATAACCTCTAGGACCTAATCAACCAGGACCCGCTGCTTTGGGGTATGGGCCATGGGAATCTAAGCTCCTCCCCCAGCCTGAGATGTGGCTGATGCAGGTGGAATCAACCCTGCCTAAGCTAAGGTACCGAACATGCTGAAGAATTATGCAAGGGTCTCCTGAAGTGCTGAGGTGGCAACAGGTGCCTTAGGTGCCTGTCCCCCAACTGGAGCTGCTGATGGCTCCTCTGTCGCAGCTCGGGTAGGTGCTCTAGCAGCACCACGTGCCCCTCCTCGGCCTCTACCACAGCCCGAGCCTCTCGCGCCACTAGCAGGGGATGCATGTGTCTGATCGTCAAACCAGTAGTGTGTGTCTTCGCCAAATGTGAGAGAATAGAAAATCAAAGATTCAGTTTTTGAAGTTAACCAATTCGCACAATAAGGAATCAAAGAAGTGAAGCTTTCCGAACAGTTTCATAGTCTCCCAAAGATAATTACAGGCGTATCCGTACTGATCCGTAAGACTCTACTAAACCTACTTATGACTCGTAACACATATGAACCTAGAGTTCTGATACCAACTTATCACGACCCCAATTTTCCTCCATAGGATGTTGTGATGGCACCTAGTCTACGACTGGGTAAGCCTAACAGTTAATAATAACTTGACGGAAATAATTGACAGAATACTAAAACAAGGCTGAATAATTGATATAAACTTCCGAAAACTTAATCAACAGCAATAACTTCCCAAGACTGGTAATTGAGTCATAAGCTCTACAAAGTAAGCTAAACTGTCTAGTACATCACTGTATGAATGAAAAATACAATAGTTGTAAAGAGTAAAGGAAGGTGATTCTGAGGCCTTCAGACTCCGAGCAGGCATACCTTGAAGTCTCCGTAAGCAACTAACAGATGATCACTAACGACCGGCACGAGCGGACGTACCTAGATATGCACAAAAAATATGCAGAAGCGTAGTATGATTACACCACAACGATACCCAGTACGTATCAAGCCTAACCTTAGTACAGCAGTACGAGGCCGAGTCAAGACACCTACTAGGATATAAATAAACAGTAAGAAAATATAATAAGGATAAATAATGGAAACCGGAGAAATAACTGATCCAAAACAAATGAATAGTATGAACTAATACCGAAATTGTAAGCATGTAAATAACATAAGAAAATCAATTAAAAAGAACCACAATGATCATATATGGACAATAACTAATAGAACAAGGAAGAACAAAATATTAAGTAAGTATTCCCACCAAAATTCTTTGCAACATGAGATAAACAACCAGAGTCACAACAAGGTACCGTCGCGTGTACAATAAGAATCACAACTAAGGTACCTCCTCGTATAAATCAAGAATCACAACTGAGGTACAGCCTCATATTCACGTTTCACACTTTGAACCACAATCTTTCCTTCTATCGCCGCGTGAGCCTTACATTTGAAATAGGTTTTGAAATCAGTTTTTTTGAAATAGCTACATGCACTTTAACCTACCTTATGACGCCGCATGGCATTATGTAGTTCCTCTACAAGCAACACGCACATAAGTCCCACCTTATGCCGCCGCATGCACATTAACTCCAAGCCTTATACCGCCGTATGCGCGTCAATATCAAATGACAATAACAACTCACACCACAAGTGCCTATTTATCCCAACTTACCAACACTCAACAATATCAATGTTTCCACAACAATAGACAATGGCTCCACCACAATGTATACAAGGATATCAACAACAACAATGAATGTTAAATGCTCAACAATGAATATGTCTCAACAATAACAATTTTTCCTCAATGTGATAATGACTTTCGCAACTTCAACACCAATAACTCAACAATAAGTGAGATAATGTATAACCATGATATTATATGAGATACTCACAATGTAAGAGATAGCATGCAACAACGACTTCAAATAATAGAAATCAACAACGAAGGAGGTAACATGAATAATAACTTCAAGTAATAAAAATCAATAATGAAAGAGATAACATGAACAATAATCTCAAATAATGATAATAAATAATGAAAGAGATAACATGAAACAATAATAGAGGCAACAAGTTCAGTTAAAGCATGAGAGCAATTCACCAATTAGGATGTAGAACAAGTGTTAATGAAATCACTTATGGCATGTAAGGATAGACTAGCACAAGTAAGAATAGATTGACTATGAGAATTTAGAACATTATATGACAATTAAATTAAGGCATGGAAAGAGTCTAAGTAGTCTAAACCGATCAAATACCACGTACAACCTATGTACCCACTCGTCACCTTGTGTACACGGCTTTCACATAGCACAAATGGCTCAAACAATATCAATCCTAAGGGATAGTTCCTCCAGACAAAGTTAAGCAAGATACTTACCTCAACTAGGCCAATTCAACTCTCAAACATAGCTTTTCCCCTAAAATTTGGCTCCATGCGGCACAAATTTAACCAAAATCGACTTAATATCATCAAGCAATGCAAGGGAAATCAATTTCACTAGATAAAGCTATGATCTTTACACTTTCCCCAAAAAGTCAAAAAAAAAGTCAACCTGGGGATCGCCCGGTCAAAACCCGAGTCCAACAGTATACTTCGACTACCTATGACCCCACGAGTTCATATATGTGATTAGTTCCAAAATTTGAGTCTAAATCGACTCTTCAAACTCAAATTCTTATTTTTCAAAAACTTGACAAAGTCTCACAAATTTTCACTTTGATTCACATGATTTTGATTTTAAAACCTAAGATATATTGATGGAATATGATTAGAAATAGATTAGAATCACTAAGCCAAAGTTTGTAGATGAAAATCCCTTCTCCAAACTGCTTCCTACCCAGTCTAGGATTCAAAAATAAGAGAATGAAAGAACATATCCCGACATTCAGCCCTTACATTCAGCTGCAGTTATTGCAATTGCGATATAGGTTAACAAATGCGAGCCCTCGCAATTGCGAAGAAAATCTCGCAATTGTGAAGAAAATCTCACAATTGCAGCATTGACGGGACTGGGAAGCTCTTTGTAAATGCGAATATGGGTCGCAATTATGAACCTTGTTGCACTTGCAAAAGCGACAAAGACCATCGCAAATGCGAACCTAGCCCAGCCAAAGACCTCTTCGCAAATGCAACAAGGCATCGCAATTTTGTTACTGTGGGTTTCCTGTTAAGGTCACAAACGCGACCCTGTTGTTCACAATTGCGACACCAGAGGCACCAGATGGTAGATTTTGCAAATTTCAGTCCAAAACACTCCGGAACATGTCTGAAATTCATCCGAGCCCTCAGGGCTCCAAACCAAACCTCCACGCAAGTTAAATAACATCATACGAACAATCTCGTATGATCAAAACACAAAATAACATCTAAAACTACGAATTGAACACTAAAACGCATGAATTTCAAAGTAAAGTTCAAGAATTTCTAAAGTTACAACTAAACGTCTGAATCCTATCAAATCAACTGCAAATGACACCAAATTTTGCAGACTAGTTCTAAATACCATAACGGGCCTATTCTAAGTCTCACAATCAAATTCCGAGCTCGATGACTAAAAGTCAACCTACGGTTAACTTTTCAACTTCAAATTGCTAAATTTTGGTAATTGAACACAAAATCAACCTACAGACTTCCAAAATCAATTTCGGGCATACACCGAAGTCCAAAATTACGATACAAGGCTATTGGAGTCATCAAAATACAGTTGCGGAGTCATTTTCAAAAAATCAAAGTTTGGTTAACATTTTTAATTCAAACTTCTAAGCCAAGAATCAAGGGATCCAAATCAACCCGAAAGCTTCCCGGAACAAAACTAACCAATCCCGCAATTCAGAAAATTATAAATAGACATGTGTGAAGCATAAAAAGGGTAATGGGACGCAATTACACAAAACGACCGATCAGGTCATTACAGAGGAGATTCATTGATGGACTTACTTTTGGTATCAGGCTACAAATGGCCAAGGAGACTGGGGATGATATTTCTTAGCGGACCGTAGAGATTGCTAGACAAATCGAGATGATCCGTAGTCAGGGAAGGGAGGCAGTATCTGAGAAGAGGCCTCGACATTTTGGTGGTTTCAGTGGTCCCTCGCTGGAGGCAAGGGTTCATATAATATGAGCTATCCTCCCAGGCGATTCAGTCAGTGCTTTAGGCAGGAGCCTCAAGTGGTCGTGGTTCTTATGGGTCTTATCTTGAGCAGCTAGCCCATAGTGCACCTTCAGCTCCTATTGGTGCACCTTCGATCCAGAGTTATCAAGGTGGTTATTCAGGTCGACGGGGTCAGTTCCAAGTTCAGCACTCACAGCAGCCAAGGACTTGTTATACTTGTGGAGATCTGAAGCACGTCGTGAGATTTTGTCCTAGGTCACAGGGTGGCATGCCACAGCAGGGTTCTCATGCCATAGTTCTAGCACCGATAGTTCCACTGCCCGCTCAGCCAGCTCGAGGCAGGGGTCAGACTATTAGAGGTGGAGGTCAGGCCATTAGATGTGGAGTCCAGCTAGCTAGAGGCTGTTCGGAGGTTAGAGTGGTGAGGCCCATTACTATTTTTATGCATTTCTAGCTAGACCTTAGGCAGAGTCATCTAACACCGTCATCATAGGTATTGTTCCAGTTTTCCGTAGAGATGCCTCAGTTCTATTTGATCCGGACTCCACTTATTCATATGTGTCATCCTATTTTGCTTCATATCTTGTTATGCCTCATGATTCTTTAGGTGCTCCTATCTATGTGTCCACGCTTGTAGGAGATTCTATTATAGTATATTGTGTTTATCGCTCGTATGTGGCTTCTATCAGGACCCTTGAGACTAGTGTAGATCTTCTACTTCTTGATATATTAGGCTATTTTTTATTTTTTAATAAATTCACTAGGCAGTATGCCTAGTGTTAATTTTCATATATATATATCATAAAATACAGAGATGGAGGGGGACATAGACCTTACCTCCCAATATGAAAGATGTACACTCTTGGTCATCGAGACTTGACAACCAAGTATACCTTGGTAGCTGTGATGGGTTAGACCTATGATGATGTAATGATTTTCTATCTTATAACATTGATAGACAATCATATGTACGAAAATATTGTGAAGTGAATCTAGGTCAACTATACAAAAGAGTACATATGTTCCTAAATCTACTAAAGAAGTGATTTGAAATATTATCCTCTCTGTACGATAATTTCTATTTCTAGCAAAAAATGAGAATCTTCTACGTGATGTACCATAAAACAGAAGGTAACAATCTTCAACTTTGCTTTGACAAAGGAAGTATACTTGAGGATTGTTGCTACTGCTGCTGCGGAGATATTCTATTTCTGTGTATTGTGATTTCTGGTGGGATGGTGATTTTATTTCTTCCTTGCTACAGTTACTGCTGCTGATGTTGTCACTGTGGTTGTTGCTGCTGCTGGTACCTTTGTTGTTGCTTCTGCAATTGCTGTTGATGTAGCTGTTACTGGTGCTACTGATGTTTTCCTGTGTTTGAGAAAGAGTTGCACTTGTGTTTCTGTTGCTTACAAGTTTTGTTGAGGTGTTGAAAGCCTGTGTATTCTGTGATATATTAGACTTTGATGTTATTTTGGGCATGGATTGGTTTTCACCTTATCACACTATTTTGGACTGTCACACTAAGACGGTGGCCTTAGCCATGCCGGGCTACCCCGATTAGAATGGAGGGGGACTCCTGGCAATTCTACCTGCAGGGTTATTTCTTATTTGAAGGCTCGGCGTATGGTGTGTTTAAAATATTTGCCGTATATCTGCTATCCTAGTGCGGAGGTTCCTTCCATGGATTCAGTACCGGTTGTATGCGAGTTTCTAGAGGTGTTTCCTGCAGACCGGACACAGATATCGTCTTCTGTATTGACTTGGCTCTGGGCACCCATTTCTATTCCACCATATGGTACGGCCCCAGCTGAGTTAAAGGAACTAAAGGAGCAATTGTAGGATTTGCTTGATAAGGGATTCATTAAAACTAGTGTCTCACCCTGGGGTGCACTAGTGTTATTCGTGAAGAAGAAGCATGGTTCGATGAAGATGTGTGTAGATTATTGACAGTTGAACAAGGTCACTATCAAGAACAATTATCCGCTGCTGAGGATTAATGACTTATTTGACCCGCTTCAGGGTGCCAAAGTGTTTTCGATGATTGATTTACGATCTGGCTAAGACAGCTTTTCGGAGTTAGTATGGTCATTATGAGTTTCTACTGATGTCATTTGATTTGACAAATGCCCCATCAATATTGGACTCTTTTGTGACCGTCTTCATTGATGATGTTTTGGTCCACTCCCGCAGTCGAGAGGAGCATGAGCAGCATCTGCAGATCATACTTAAGACTCTGAGATATAGTCAGTTATATGCCAAGTTTTTAAAGTGTGAGTTTTGGTTGTATTCAGTTGCCTTTTGGGACACGTTGAAACATCCGAGAGTATTAAAGTGGATGTTAAGAAGATTGAGTCAGTTCAGAACTAGCCTAGACCTACTTCAGCAATAGAGATTCGAAGCTTCCTAGGTTTGGAGGGTTATTATCGCGGGTTCATGGAGAGGTTTTCATCTATCTCAGCCCCATTGACTAAGTTGACCTAAAAAGGTGCTCTTTTCATATGGTCCGATGAGTGTGAGTTGAGCTTTCTGAAGCTCAAGACTGCTTTGACCATAGCTCTAGTTCTAGTTTTGTTGTCAGCGTCGGGTTCATATGCAATTTATTGTGATTCTTTATGGATTGGCATCAGATGTATCTTGATACAGGAGGCTAGGGAGATCGCTTATTCTTCGCGTCAGATAAAGCCCCATGAGAAAAACTACCCCATTCATGATTTAGAGTTAGCAGCCATTGTAGGCGCATTGAAGAGTTGGAGGCATTACCTCTACGGTATATCGTGTGAGGTATTCATGGATTATCAGAGTCTGCAACACTTGTTTGAGCAAAAGGATCTAAACTTGAGGCAGCGGAAGTGGTTAGAGCTGTTAAAAGACTATGATATCACAATTTTGTACCATCCAGAAAGGCCAATATGGTGGCCGATGCCTTGAGTAGAAAGGATGATAGTATGGGTAGCCTTGCATATATTCCAGCTGGTGAGAGACCATTAGCATTGGATGTTCAGGCTTTGACTAATCGGCTCATGAAGTTAGGTGTTTTGGAGCCCAGCCGGGTTCTTGCTTATGTGGTTTCTAGGTCTGCATCTGACACCGTCAATATGATGACCCCATTTGCTTGTCCTTAAGGACAGTGCAGCACGGCGATGCCAAGGAGGTTTCTGTCGGAGAGGATGGGATGTGGCAGATGCAGGGTCAGATTTGTCTGCCCAATATGGATTGGTGGCGTGAGTTGATTCTTGAGGAAGCCCACAGTTCGCGGTATTCCATTCATCTAGGTGCCTCCAAGGTGTATTAGGATTTGAACCAGCACCGTTGTTGGATAAGAGTGAAGAAATATATAGTAGAATATATGGCTCGGTGTTTGAATTGCCAACAGGTGAAATACGGGCATTAGAGGCCAGGCGGTTTCCTTTAGACACGTGAGATTCCGGAGTGTAAGTGGGAGCGTCTTACCATGGATTTTGTTATTGGGCTCCCACAAACTTTGTAGAAGTTCGATGCAATGTGGGTTATTGTGGATAGACTGACCAAGTCTGCACATTTCATACCGGTTGTAACTACCTATTCTTCAGAGCATCTAGCTCATATCTAAATCTGCGAGATTGTTCGCCTTCACGATATGCCCGTGCTTATCATCTACGACCAAGGCGCACAGTTCACATCGCATTTCTGTAGAGTCATGCAACACGAGTTAGGCATGCGAGTTGAGTTGAGTACAACAGTTCACCCTAGATAGATGGGCAGACCATTCAGATCTTGGAGGACATGCCATGCGCCTGTGTTATGGATTTTGGGGGTTCGTTGGATCAGTCTATACCGCTTGTTAAGTTTTCCTACAACAACATCTACACTGATTGGAGGGCTCGTGAAGTAGCATTCATGGTGGGAGAGAGGGTTTTTCTGCAGTTTTAATCCATGAAGGGTGTGATGAGGTTCGGAAAGAAGCGCAAGTTGAGCCCTAGGTATATTGGTCCTTTTGAGATCCTTGAGAGAGTTGGTGAGGTGGCCTACATACGTGCATTTCCGCCCAGCTTATCAACAATTCACCTAGTGTTCCACATTTCCATGCTTCGAAAGTATCATGATGAACCGTCCCATGTATTAGATTTCAGCTCAATCCAATACTCCAATTGGACAAGGATTTGACTTATGAGTAGGAGCCGGTGGCTATTCTAGCCCGGTAGGTCTTGAAGTTGTGGTCTAAAAGTTATCCTTCTATTAGAATACAGTGGAGAGGTCAGCCATTCGTGCTATGTGGGAGTCCGAGTCCGATATGCGGAGTAAATACCCACACCTTTTCACCAGTCCAGGTACTTTCTATGTCCGTTCAAGAGCGAATGTTTCTTTTAGAAGTGGCGAATTTGACGACCCGATAGGTCATTTTTAATACTAGCCTTTATTCCGGTGTTCCGAGAGCTCCGTTAGCTCTATTTGATAATCCTTGGTTTACGTGTGTGGTTCGGGTAGCTTTTTGAAAAGGTTTTACGTAAAAATTTGAAGAAAATATATTTTTTGAGTTTAAAAATAACTTGAGTTGATCATGGTCAATATTTTGTAAAAAAGACCTGTCATGCCCCAAACCAGGGGAGGCATGGCCAACACCCGGTGCCATATTTGGCCCGAGTGTACCACTCTGTAACTGTATACTCAAGAGGGGTAACCCTCAGCTTAGGCCGACGAGGCCATATGCTGAATCATCTGAAAATATCGTCTCTCTCATCTGAGGGGTAAACATACCATATATATAACTATGCAAGCTGATGAGGCCGCCATGAACATCTACTGATATTCAAAATATACATGACTCATCTATAAGCCTCTAGAGATAACTAAACTGTACCATGGTCGGGACAGGGCCTCGACCTACCCATCAAACCTGTATATATAAAATGGACTCCAGTGTCTAGACCTGGTAACTCCGAGGGAGTGGAGCTTACCAACCAAGCTGATGTTTGACTCTATCTACTAGGAATGTCTATCCAGCTGTTTATCAGGTCCTGCAGGCATGAAATACAGCATCCCCAGCATAAGGGACGTCAGTACCAAATAATGTATCGAGTATGTAAGGCAACAAAATAACTGAAAGCTGAAACTGAACTGATAATATAATAACTGAGAGTAACTGGGAGTCAAAGATGATCTATAGATATGCTTACCTGTTGATACTGACTCAACTCTCTCAATATAGTAAATAAAATAGTTGTCCCTCCCTATAAGGCTCGGTACATATAACAGCTTTGTCGTAGTAGGCTCGCTCATATGCGCTCGGCCATACTAGGCTCTGTATCTCGGCCATTCTGAGCTCGCTCATAGGTACTCAGCCACAGTAGGCTCGGTATATAACTTACCATCTGATCTGAGGTTGCCCAATAGGGGCCTGCCTATCGATTATAGCTCGATGGTAGTGAAAATACTGTAATACTGTATATATATATATATATAGACCATCTACTCTCTTGGAAGAAGACAATACTTAACTGAATATAAAGTCTCGATAAGGGAGAATACTGTAACTTATGAGAGTAGGATAATATGAATAAATGCAGGAATACTAAAATCACTTTATGTCTCTTTATCAAACACATGTAGGTACGAGATCATGCCAAAATGAAGGAAAGGTTTAGCCTTAACATACATTAACCTCGTTGAGTCCTTAATAGCTTCCAAGCAACTCTTCAAACAATTCAACTCAGTATACCATAGCATAAGGAGATTCAAAATCAGTGGTGATAATATAATAACGAAATAATGTACCGAGTATGTAAGGCAATAAAATAAATGTAAGGAAACAAAATAACTGAAAGCTGAAATTGAACTAATAATATAATAACTGAAAGTAACTGGGAGTCAAAGATGATCTGAAGATATGCTTACCTGTTGATACTGACTCAAGTCTCTCAACATAGTAAATAAAATAGTTGTCCTGCCCTATAAGGCTCGGTACATATAACTGCTCTATCGTAGTAGGCTCGCTCATAGGCGCTCGGCCATACTAGGCTCTGTATCTCGATCATTCTGGGCTCACTCATAGGCGCTCGGCTATAGTAGGCTCAAGATATAACTTACCATCTGATTTGAGGTTACCTAATAGGGGCCTACCTATCGATTATAGCTCGATGGTGGTGAAAATACTATAATTCTATATATATATATATATATATATATATATATAGAGAGAGAGAGAGAGAGAGATCATATGTTCTCTTGGAAGAAGATAATACTTTACTGAATATAAAGTCTCGATAAGGGAGAATACTGTAACTTATGAGACTAGGATAATATGAATAAGTTCAGGAATAGGAACATCACTTTATGTCTCATTATTAAACACATGTAGGTACGAGATCATGCCAAAAAGAAGAAAACGTTTAGCCTTAACATACCTTAACCTCATTGATTCCTTAATAGCTTCCAAGCAACTCTTCAAACAACTCAACTCAGTCTACCATAGCATAAGGAGATTCAAAATCGGTGCTGAGTAAAGGCTAAGTCCGTTACTTAAGCTAGTACCTCGTTTATGTAAATTTGGGCAGCATCTCCCCTGTAAATGGGCCTTCTCCAATACCATAAACCAACAGCCCAACAATAACAATCAATCTACACAACAACAAGAGCACAAACGTCAAAAACAAAACTGCTATTTAACACGACGAGTGGCAAGCTTGGATTGGAACCAAACACCAACTCTTTTTCCCATCTCCCATGTACGTAAAACACCAACAATAGGTCCAGCATATAAACATATATATTGACATGACATTCCAATCTTATATCCATCATAAAAGTAACATCAAACATCACCACAAGATAAAACAACGACATGAACAACTTCTACGTATATTGTGGTTGCTTCTTCTCCTATTTACAACATCATCAACATACTCAAAATTTTGACAAGCATAACTACAATAAGAACATTATAACCAAGTTCTTCTCCACGATTTCCAGCCATATGAAGTCATATATACAACTCCAAAATAGTCCAACAAGAGACAACACATAAATAAGATTAATCCCAAGAAATGGGGTGTTATACATACCTTAAATAATCTGGAAAACTCAAACCATGACAAGTTGTCCCTCTAGGCATCTATAGGTGACTTAAGTTCTTCGCTCGTTACTTGTCAAACTTACGACTATTGCTATATCTTCTTTCATAGCCTCGATTAGCGATGCTTATGGCTTAACTATATCTACGTATCTTATACTATACCACAACACTTATTTTGCTTTATTATTACCAAGGTCTGGTACCCAACTCTAGGTTACTGTCTCGCTACTTATCATATATATATAAATTTAAGTCCCTTAATACTTCCTAATTACTGTTCATCTTAAGAATGATAACCTAATCTCATCTCATACTTTGTAACCTTTATCCATCTATTGTTGATTCACCTTAATATTGATCTATAATCTACCACAAATAACTTGAAACCTTTTAAGTAATACATTTTCACAAGGGCTCATGTCTCATCGGGAACATTTGCAGTTATTTGCTTGATCCATCTAGGAATGATGCTAAACTTCAATAACCATATGTTATAGCATCCAACGTGATTCATCTTATAGGGGTATTCCAATCCCATGCAATTCATGAAATGACTTCTCTTAGAATTATTACTCAATTGAAGGCCTAATTGTCATCCTCTTATCACTTATCACAATTACACCCTCATTCTACTACTAGGGCAGCATTCCATCTTTTCTGAATGCCCCTAGTCTTAAACTCCTCTGAGTTCATTCAAGCTATACTAAGCTTTTATAACTTATACAAACCATTAGCTCTCTTGTTTTGATGGGTTTAATCCTGAGGACTTACTTATTCTCATCACCTTCTCACTCACCTTTTCTTATCCATAATCCTGTCTACCTAAAACCTTATCACACTACCATACTTTAGCTTGCGACCTACACATATCTATTGATACTACTCGCAACCTTCCTCTAACTTGCTAGCACCATAGATTTTCTTATGTTACTCTAGAACTTCAAGCAAGACAATACATTGTCTCTAACTCTTCTTTACTCTCTTAACTAGACCTCTCGGTACTTGGAAACCATGGGCTAGAAGATATGTCACTGACGACACCACTATCATTTATGGATACTGAATCACAATGCTTCTACCCCTTAATCCGAAGTATGGACTATTCACAACCTTCTGCACTTTAGTATCTCTACCTTCTTTACCTTTACCTTTCTTATCATTAAATCATGCATTGTATATTCTGTCGCTTTCATAACCTTCCTTCCACATAGGTCGAATTCACGTCCAGAACTTGAAGCTCTACTATAATACTTTCACCTCTAGTGCATACACAATCCAGTGAGAGCTTCATACTTACTCTTTATGAGGGTGGTACTTTTCTAACTGGCTTTATTGTAGAGCCGTTATAGAATATGGCCGTTGTACTATCTCTATCGTACCTCTGATATTAAGAATGATTTAGCAATGTTCTAAATCATAATTTCTGTAATTATCTAAATCTAATAATCAGACTCTTGATTTACTTAGCTGATGTAACTCTTTAGTTTCATCTTCTCTCTCAGCCTTTAAGTAGGCTGAAGCTATCTTTCGATCTGTGGCTCAGGGTATAGTTATTGCTTTTGCTTATCGTGGACGCTATGGAACATCCATAATATAATCTTCTAACAATTCAAGCCTTTGTCTATGAGGTGGACTCTATTCTTTCATTTAACTTATACCGGAGTCTCCTATAGCTGTAGGAATGTCAACATATATGCTGCAAGGATAATAGTCCAAAACCTTAAGTGCATTCATAATGTAACTAACTCTGGGTCATTGATCAAATAATTCCTTTCGTGCCTTCTCGGCTTTCTTTAAAAGTAAACAATTACTTTTCCTGGTCGTTTTGCCACTTGTTGCATGAGCACACTGCTTATCTTAGTGCCCACACCTATTTGAATTTCGTGCAACTCATATGATCTTGAATTTTACTTTTGATTTTACTTAACGTCCCTTAGTCACGACAGGTGCCACTTTGTTATATAGTGCATACAAAGTTGAAGTGAGACTGTCGTTATAAGAACATTTCTTCTTTAGGTCACTATGCTTATATTGAAGCCTTCATCCTTATTTCCTCAGGTAGTCTTTCGTTGTAGCACTTAGGGAAGACCCTCTGACTCATGTAAAGCTGGGAGCTTTCTACATCGTATACTCAACGAAATTTTTGATGTACTTACTCGCCAATAATTATCCTTAGTTACTTACCTCTGCGCCCTTGTGCTTGTAGGGTTACTTCTGAATTAATTTTGACTATCTCCCCAGTAGCACTCTTTTTTATTTTCGTAATATTTATACATTACCTTTAACTACCACAACTCCTATCTGAATATTCTCAAGGATTACGATGTCATATCTATGAGGATAAATTTCCTGTGCTGGGATTCAATACGTTTATCTTACATGATCTGCTGATTTATCTGAGACCTCTTGTCTAGCCATAACTAGGCTCTTCCTGGATCAACTACTAACACCTCATCAGTCCATGCTCATATCTATGTTTTGTGTAACCTCTCTTGGGTTATGACTTTTGTCTTAACTTCCCTTTCGTGCTGGCTCCTAATGTATCAAGTATCTATTCACACTTATTTATCAATAACATCCTGGTCGGGAACCCTTCCTGCCTCTCCCCAGCATCATGCTTGAATAATGTTCTGAAGTCGTAACATATCTGCAGGATATGAATAAATGTAATCTCATTCCTTTCGCCTTTTTACCGCGTTCTTTCTTTATTATTCCATAGCTACTTGAACTACATAACTCCGACTTAATATCATATCACACCTTCTTCCTCCCTTTAGGGGAGTACTAGCATTTAATTCTATGAAGATTTACCTATATATGTTTTACCTCTTCATCTTTAGCGTCTTTTCACGTCTTCACAGATTCTTACTCGCCTTTCGGTAACCCTTCTCTACCGGGGATAATTGAATTTCTTACGCCCGAGGGTGACACCTAGTGTAACTAGAACGCTTAGTTCCTTAAGCTTATCTCTGCTCGCAGTGCTTGCTTTTGGGAAGCGTCTTCCTGAATGACCTTTAAAGGTTATTCTTCCGTTGTCGATTCAATTATTGCCGAACCACGATCTCTGATTCTCATCGATGATGACTATTATCAAATCCTTCAGTCCCTAAATCATGTTCGGTTTTATCTTGTTTACTAGCTCATACTAATTTTTATTACTCCCAGGGTCTAACTTAGCTTGTTTATAATCACGTAGGAGTCACCAGCTTATACTCTCTTATTGTCTCAAGGCCTGTCACCTCTTGTCTTTTCCTTCACTTGACTATAAACTCTATCATCTTGTTATATTTTGATTTATCTTTATCACCCATTTATCATACCTTATGCATAATGCTTCATTTACTCTCTTCTTATTCTCCTGTTAATATTTCTGTCTATCACATTACTTTGAAAACTTCAACGAAACCTTGTTTCACTTTAGGTCCCCTGGATCGTTTCACCAGTTTGGGTTACTCTAACTCCCGCTGGATCCTAATATCCCATCATTCTTAAACTATATCTGTTAGCTTCCATCGAGCATAACTGAGATGGGTGTGGTCAATTGTACATGCCTCAATTACTGTTGA
Organism: Nicotiana obtusifolia; assembly: GCA_002018475.1. Classification (NCBI taxonomy): domain Eukaryota; kingdom Viridiplantae; phylum Streptophyta; class Magnoliopsida; order Solanales; family Solanaceae; genus Nicotiana; species Nicotiana obtusifolia. Next base: position 10,032 of record MCJB01038967.1, on the reverse strand, counting down.
AAGTAAACTTAGAGTACTTGTATTTCTCTGCGAATTGTAAATATTGATAATCTTCACTAACAGGGTACCTCGTACCCTCCTTCACCTTGCTTCAATTACATGTTGAAACTTAAACTTTTACTTTATGATACTCCCATGGCCTGCTATTCACCGGGTGTATTTGATATTCCCATTTTAGGGTGTTAAGTTGGAAATTTGCACATCTGGTATGCACAATCAGATAGGGCCTCAAACAGGGCCACGTCGTCAAAAACTCTCTCTCTCTCTGTTAGTGCCCTTAGTTGTTGCTATATTAGCCCTCTGGCTAGTTGTAATTTTTTCCTTATTAAAAGCATCTCTATATCATTAGCAAACATAAGTCTTGGCTCGAACTCTTATGACTCAGCTTTATTGCACGATTTGGATTTGAAAGAAGGGTAACAAGATCCTAAATTCCTTGTAGCTTCCTATTTATATAATGTGGTGCACAACACATCTATAAATAAGGCTCTACTAGACACGGCTTGTAGACTCCCTAGGATAGAACTGCTCTGATATCAAGTTTGTCACGCCCCAAACCTGGGGAGGCGTGGCCGGCATCGAGTGCCATATTTGGCCTGAGCGCACCACTTTGTAACTGTAAACTCTAGAGTGGTAACCCTCAACTTAGGCCAATGCAGCCATATGCTGAATCACCTGAAAATATCATCTCTCCCATCTGAGGAGTAAACATACCTAAAAGTTCATATATATATATATAATATATATATATATATATATATATATAACTATGCAAGTTGATGAGGCCGCCATGAACATCTACTGATACACAAAATATATAGGACTCGTCTATAATCCTCTAGAGATAACTGAACTGTACCATGGTCGGGACAGGGCCTTGACCTACCCATCAAACCTGTATATATAAAATGGACACCAGTGTCTAGACCTGGTAACTTCGAGGGAGTGAAGCCTACCAACCAAGCTGATGTTTGACTCTATCTGCTGGGAATGTCTATCCAACTGTCTATCAGGTCCTGCAGGCATGAAATGCAGCATCCCCAGCCAAAGGGACGTCAGTACCAAATAATGTACCGAGTATATAAGTCAACAAAATAACTAAAAGCTGAAACTGAACAGATAATATAATAACTGAAAGTAACTGGAAGTCAAATATGATCTAAAGATATGCTTACCTGTTGATACTGACTCAAGTCTCTCAATATAGTAAATAAAATAGTTGTCCCGCCCTACAAGGCTCGGTACATATAACTGCTCTGTCGTAGTAGGCTCGCTCATAGACGCTTGCCATACTAGGCTCTGTATCTCGGCCATTCTAGGCTCGCTCTTAGGCGCTGGGCCACAGTAGGCTCGGTATATAACTTAAAACTGATCGGAGGTTGCCCAATAGGAGCTTGCCCATCGATTATAGCTTGATGGTGGTGAAAATACTGTAATATTATATATGTGTGTGTATATATATATATATATATAGACCATTTGCTCTCTTGGAAGAAGACAATACTTTACTGAATATAAAGTCACGATAAGGGAGAATACTGTAACTTATGAGACTAGGATAATATGAATAAATTTAGGAATACGAACATCACTTTATGTCTCGTTATCAAACACATGTAGGTACAAGATCATGCCAAAATGAAAGAAAGGTTTAGCCTTAACATACCTTAATCTCGTTGGGTCCTTAATAGCATCCAAGCAACTCTTCAAACTATTCAACTCCGTCTATCATAGCATAAGGAGATTCAAAATCAGTGCTGAGTAAAGGCTAAGTCTACAACTTAAGCTAGTAGCTCGTTTATGTAAATTTGGGCAGCATCTCCCCTGTAACAAGGGCCGCCTCCAATACCATATACCAACATCCTAAACAACACCAATCAATCTACACAACAACAAGTGCACAAACGTCACATAGAAAACTGCTATTTAACACGACGAGCGGCAAGCTTGGATTGGAACCAAACCCCAACTCTTTTTCCCATCTCCCCTGTACTTAAAACACCAAAAATAGTTCCAGCATATAAACATATATATTGACATGACATTCTAACCTTATATCCATCATAAAAGTAACATCAAACAGCCCTACAAGATAAAACAACAACATGAACAACTTCTAGGTATATTGTGGTTGCTTCTTCTTCTATTTACAGCGTCATCAACATATTAAAAATATTGACAAGCATATCTACAATAATAACATTATAACCAAATTATTCTCCATGATTTCCAGCCATATGAAGTCATATATATAACTCCAAAATAGTCCAACAAGAGATAACAATTTCTTATACAACTTCATGTTCTATCTTATAATTCTTCATCCAAATAACTTAACCAACACATAGATAAGATTAATCCGAAGAAATAGGGTGTTATACATACCTTAAATAATCTGGAAAAACTCAAACCAAAGCTCCCCTTAGCTTATAAGCACCCTTAATCACATCACAACACCATAGAGACTCTCTTCTTCACTTAGGCTAACTTTTGAGGTTAGCTTTAGGTAAAACACTATTAGATTCGACTTGGAACCCTTAATAACTGTTAGAGAGGTGTTGAGATAGTTTGGGAACTGTCCTTTTTCTAAAATGACCAAAAATAATCCGTCCAAGCCTTTTAAAATATTCAAAGGTCGTCCACCGCCTAAGTGGGTCCCATTGAGAGCTTCTTGCGCGGTCTCGCAAAAACGCTAATATCTCTCTACTCCGATGTCATATCAATGAATGTTTTAATGCGTAAGACACTAGACTTTTAGATATTCAACTTGGTAGGTAGATTATCCACTAATTCCAAGTAAATTGGGAGAAAGGCTCAGCAAATTTGACCTAAGTTTCAGTACATTTATGGATGCAACTTGTGATGACCTTTTCCAACTTTTGTTCCACAACTCTCTTGACTTTAAAACATTACACACGACTATCACACGACTAAAATAAATCATAACTTAATCTCCTTATAATATTAAGCACCCTAGTCTAACCCCAAAAGTACATGTTATAACATTCCCAACTTATCGACTTTCGACGAAACTTAATTTCTTCAATTCGTTTAGCTTCTAAGCCTTCAAACCCTCTTGGTAATTGGTATTCATGATCTTATATATTTTTAACCTCCACATTAACATGATTAACTAACTTTATAAACTTTTCAAAGATGATTTCATTTCTGAACTTGCATCAATTGACTTGCGACGTATTCTTATGTGTAACATCATTCACCCCTTTTGGAACATTCGTCCTCCAATGTTGACTGATGCGCTTATCAGTATCATAACCTATAGATCTTACAAGTACATTTTGCTGTCCTTTGCATCTAGGCAACTGTTCTATTAATAAATCCATAAGCCAGGGCATTCCCCCCTTTAGACCTCTTTCTCACACCACGACTTGTGGTCGTAATTTTTCCAATCTCATAACTATTGCTACCTTATGTCATGCAGCATGTACGACTCTGTCCTTATATGTGTGCCTATGTGACTCTTCTCTCCTTTATCCTCCAGTTTTTAGCGAATCTCTAGGACTCACTTTGTGAATATATACAGAACTATGACAAGCTATCCCTCTAGGCATCTATAGGTGAACTGAAGTTCTACGCTCGGTACTTTTCGAACTTACGACTATTGCTATATCTTGTTTCATAGCCTTGATTAGAGATGCTTATGGCTTAACTATATCTACGTATCTTATACTATACCACAATGCTTATTTTGCTTTATTATTACCAAGGTCTGCTACCCAACTCCAGGTTACTCTCTCGCTGCTTATCCTATATATATATAAATTTAAGTCCCTTAATACTTCCTAATTATTGTTCATCTTAAGAATGATAACCTAATCTCATCTCATACTTTGTAACCTTTATCCATCTATTATTGATTCACCTTAATGTTGATCTATAATCTACCACTGATAACTTGAAACCTCTTACGTAATACATTTTCACTAGGGCTCATGTCTCATCGGGAACATTTGTAGTTATTTTCCTGATCCATCTAGGATTGATACTAAACTTCAATAACTATATATTATATCACCCCAACGTGATTAATCTTATGGGGGTATTCCAATCCCATGCAATTCATGAAATGACTTCTCTTAGAATTATTACTCAATCAAAGGCCTAATTGTCATCCTCTTATCATTTATCACAATTACACTCTCATTCTACTACCAGGGCAGCATTCCATTTTTTCTAAATTCCCCTAGTCTTAAACTCCTTTGAGTTCATTCAAGCTATACTGAGCTTTTTATAACTTATAGAAACCATTAGCTCTCTTGTTTCGATGGGTTTAATCCTTAGGACTTACTTTTTCTCGTCACCTTCTCACTCACCTTCTCTTATCCATACTCCTGTCTACCTAAAACCTTGTACACTACCATACTTTAGCTTGCGACCTACAAATATCTATTTATGCTACTCGCAACCCTCCTTTAACTTGCTAGCACCTTAGATTTCCTTATGTTCCTCTGGAACTTCAAGCGAAAAATCACATCGTCTCTAACTCTTCTTTACTCTCTTAACTAAACCTCTTGGTACTTGGAAACCATGGGCTAGAATATATGTCACTGATGACACCACTATCATTTGTGGATACTGAATCACAGTTTCTAGCCCTTTATCTGAAGTATGGACTATTCATAACCTTCTGCACTTTAGTATCTCTACCTTCTTTACCTTTACCGTTTTTATCTTTAAATCATGCATTGTATCTTCTGTCTCTTTCATAACCTTCCTTCCACATAAGTGGAATTCGCGTCCACAACTTGAAGCTCTACTATAATACTTGCACCTCTAGTGCATACACAATCTAGTGAAAGCTTCATACTTACTCCTTAGAGGCTGGTACTTTTCCAACTGGCTTTATTGTAGAGTCGTTATAGAATATGGCCGTTGTACTATCTCTATTGTACCTTTGATGTTAAGAGTTATTCAGCAATGTTTTGAATCATGATTTCTATAATTATCTAGATCTAATAATCGAACTCTTGATTTACTTTGCTCATGTAACTCTTTAGTTTCCTCTTCTCTCTCAGGATTTAAGTAAGCTTAAGCTATCTTTCGATCTGCGGCTCAGAGTATTAGTTATTGCTTTCGCCTTTCGTGGGTGCTATAGAACATCCATAATATGATCTTCTAACAATTCAAGCCTTTGTCTGTGAGGTGGACTCAATTCTTTCTTTTAACTTATACCGGAGTCTCTTATAGCTGTAGGAATGTCATCATATATGCTGCATGGATAATAGTCCAAAATCTTAAGTGCGTTCATAATGTAACTAATTCTGGGTCATTAATCAAATAATTCCTTTCGTGCCTTCTCCGCTTTCATTAAAAGTAAACAATTACTTTTCCTGGTCGTTCTGCCACTTGTTGCATGAATACTTGGTTTATCTTAGTGCCCATACCTATTTGCATTTCGTGCAACTCATATGATCTCGAATTTTACTTTTGATTTAGTTCCTGTTTATATGTCACGACAGGTGCCACTTTGTTATAGAGTGCATACAATGTTGTTGTGAGACTGTTGTTACAACAGCATTTCTTCTTTAGGTCACTATGCTTATATTGAAGCCTTCTTCTATAATTCCTTAACTAGTCTTTCGTTGTAGTACTTAGGGAAGACCCTCTGACTCATGTAAAGGTGGGAGCTTTTTACATCGTACATTCGATGAAATTTTTGATGTACTTACTCGCCTATAATTATCCTTTGTTACTTACCTCTGTGCCCTTGTGCTCATAGGGTTACTTCTAAACTAAAATTTTGACTATCTCTCCGGTGGCACTCTCTTTTATTTCCGTAATACTTAGACGATACCTTTGACTACCATAACTCCTATCTGAATCTTTCTCAAGGATTACGATGCCATATCTGTGAGGCTGAATTTCCTGCGCTGGGTTTCAGTACGTTTATCTTGCATGATCTGTTGATTTATCTGAGAATTCTTGTCTAGTCATAACTAGGCTCTTCCTAGATCAACTACTAACTGCTCATCATTCCATGCTCATATCTATATTCTGTGTAACCTCTCTTGGGTTATGTCTTTTATCTTAACTTGCCCTTCGCACTGGCTCCTAATGTATCAAGTGTCCATTCACACTTATTTATCAATTACATCCTAGTCGGGAACCCATACTACCTGTCCCCGGCAGCGTGCTTGAATAATGTTCTGGAGTAGTAACATATCATTAGGATCTGAATAAATACAAAATCTCATTCCTTTCGTCTTTTTACCGCATTCCTTCTTTACTATTCCATAGCTACTTGAACTACATAACTCCGACTTAATAACCATATCACACCATCTTCCCCCCTTTAGGAGAGTATTAGCATTTAATGCTACGAAGATTTACCTATATATGTTTTACCTCTTCATCTTTGGCGTTTTTTCATGTCTTCGCTGACTCTTACTCGCCTTGCGATAACCCTTCTCTACCAGGGATAATTGAAATTCTTACGCGCGAGGGTGACACCTAGTGTAACTGGCACACTTACTTCCTTAAGCTTATCTCTGCTCACAGTGCTTGCTTTTGGGAAGCGTCTTGCTGAATGACCTTTAAAGGTTATTCTTCCGTTGTCGATTCAATTATTGCCGAACCACGATCTCTTATTCTCATCGATGATGACTATTATCAAATCCTTCAGTCCCTAAATCATGTTCGATCTTATCTTGTTTACTAGCCCATACTAATTTTTATTACTCCCAGGTTCTAACTTAGCTTGTTTATAATCACGTAGGAGTCACCAGCTTATACTCTCTTATTGTCTCAAGGCCTGTCACCTCTTGTCTTTTCCTTCACTTGACTATAGACTCTATCATCTTGTTATATTTTGATTTATCTTTATCATCCATTTATTATACCTTATGCATAATGCTTCATTTACTCTCTTCTTATTCTCCTATTAATATTTCTGTCTATCACATTATTCTGAAAACTTCAACAAAACCTTGTTTTACTTTACCTCCCCTGGCTCATTCCACCATTTTAGGTTACTTTAACCCCAGCTGGATCCTGATATCCCATCATTCTCTTAAACTATATTTGTTAGCTTCCATTGGGCATAACTGAGATAGGTGTGGCCAAATTGTACATACCTCTATTACTATTGAAAGTAAAATCAGAGTACTTGTATTTCTCTACCTAAATTATAAATATTGATAATCTTCACTAACAGTGTACCTCGTACCTTCACCTTGCTTCAATTGCATGTTGAAACTTAAACTTTTACCTTATGATACTCTCATGGCCTATTATTCACGGGGTGTATTTGATATTCCCATCATAGGGTGTTAAGCTGGAAATTTGCACTTCTGGTATACACGATCTGATAGGGCCTCAAACAGGGCCACATTGTCAAGAACTCTCTCTCTATTAGTGCCCTTACTTGTTGCTATATTATCCCTCTGGCTAGTTGTAATTTATTTCTAATTGAAAGCATCTCTATATCAATAGTAAACATAAGTCTTGGCTCGAACTCTTATGACTCAGCTCTATAGCACGATTTGGAATTGAAAGAAGGGTAACAGACTCCTAAATGCCTTGTAGCTTCCTATTTATATAATGTGGTGCACAACACATCTATAAACAAGGCTATATATATATATATAACTGAGTAGGTTGATGAGGCCACCATGAACATCTACTGATATACAAAATATACAGGACTCATCTATAAACCTCTAGAGATAATTGAATTTGTCCATGGTTGGGACAGGGCCTCGACCTACCCATCAATCTTATATATATATAATGGACTCCAATGTCTAGACCTAGTAACTCCGAGGGAGTGGAGCTTACCAACCAAGCTGATGTTTGACTTTGTCTGCTGGGAATGTCTATCCAGTTGTCTATCAGATCCTACAGGCATGAAATGCAGCATACCCAGCAGAAGGGACGTCAGTACCAAATAATGTACAGAGTATGTAAAGCAACAAAATAACTGAAAGCTGAAACTGAACTGATAATATAATAACTGAAAGTAATTGGGAGTCAAAGATGATCTGAAGATATGCTTACCAATTGATACTGACTCAACTCTCTCAATATAGTAAATAAAATAGTTGTGCCCCCCCCCCACCCCCCACCCTCCCATAAGGCTTGGTACATATAACTGCTCAGTAGTAGTAGGCTCGCTCATAGGCGCTCAGGCATACTAGGCTCTGTATCTCAGCTGTTCTAGGCTCACTCATAGGCACTCGACCACAGTAGGCTCGGTATATAACTTACCATCTGATCAGAGGTTGCCCAATAAGGGCCTGCCCATCGATTATAGCTCGATGGTGGTGAAAATACTGTAATACTGTATATATATATATACCATCTTCTCTCTTGGAAAAAGACAATACTTAACTGAATATCAAGCCCCGATAAGGGAGAATACTGTAATTTATGAGACTAGGATAATATGAATAAATTTAGGAATATGAACATCACGTTATGTCTCGTTATCAAACACATGTAGGTACAAGATCATGCCAAAATGAAGGAAAGGTTTAGCCTTAACATACCTTAACCTCATTGAGTCCTTAATAGCTTCCAAGCAACTCTTCAAGCAATTCAACTCAGTCTACCATAGCATAAGGAGATTCAAAATCGGTGCTGAGTAAAGGCTAAGTCCGTAACTTAAGCTAGTAGCTCATTTATGTAAATTTGGGAACCATCTCCCCTGTAAAAAGGGCCTTCTCCAATACCATATACCAACCGCCCAACAACAACTATCAATCTACACAACAACAAGCGCACAAACGTTACACACAAAACTGCTATTTAACACGACGAGCGGCGAGCTTGGATTGGAACCAAACCACAACTCTTTTTCCCATATCCCCTGTACTTACAACACCAACAATAGGTCCAACATATAAACATATATATTGACATGACATTTCAACCTTATATCCATCATATATGTAACATCAAACAGCCCCACAAGATAAAACAACGACATGAACAACTTCTAGGTAATGTGTGGTTGCTTCTTCTCATATTTTACAGCATCATCAACATACTAAAAATATTTACAAGCATAACAAAAATAAGAACATTATAACCAAGATATTCCCCATGATATCCAGCCATATGAATTTATATATACAACTCCAAAATAGTCCAACAAGACACAACAATTGTTTTTACAACTTCAAGTTCTATCTTATAATTCTTCATCCAAATAACTTAACAACACACAAATAAGATTAATCCCAAGAAATAGGATTTTATACATACCTTAAAAATCTGGAAAAACTCAAATCAAAGCTTCCTTTAGCTTATAAGCACCCTTAATCACATCACAACACCATAGATACTCTATTTTTCACGTGGGCTAACTGTTGAGGTTAGGTTTAGGTAAAACACCATTGGTATCAGAGCCAGCCCATCCTTTCGGAGGGAGGAACAGTTTACTAAATATGTCAGAGTCGTTTCCATCTTCGTCTTCCTTAGCTAAAATGAATATGTCCCCTACTCTGTATAAAACCCTTTCCAAAAAATATGACTACCTCTATGAAGTCGATATATTACCAGACGAACAAAAAGTGTCTTCCACCGAACTCCCCCTTATAAATCCCTACTCAGCCTTTGCCAAAAAATCCTTTGCACCATGGACCCAAATACGTTCCCTTGTCCAACATAGACCAAAAGGAGTTAAAGAATACGTTGCAGCGTCAAAACTTGACCAGCATCCCATCCTCGCCACCAGAGAAGAACAATTTATCACCCTCCAAATTCCAGACGATTTCCCCAGGCAATGGAGAGAGCATGGGTTTACCCATATCCATTTTGGTGCAATCCGAATTGCCTTAACCTATCACGGAAGAAAAGGTCAGCCGGTGGTAGCTCGCCTTTCTCTTCTCGATACTAGATATTTGGAGTACCAACATGCAAACTTAGGTACTGCCGAAGTCACCTTGAATGCCGGGACTGTTTTCATAACAATCTTTCCAAACTTCAATATGTCCCTCTATGATCCTTACTTAACCGAAGCTCTTAAAATCCAAGTCCAAATCCAAGGAGCCCCTCAAGCCAAAGATTCCA